>PVJH01022091.1:0-37319 GCA_004026705.1 Nesogale talazaci | reverse complement strand
GCCTGGAGGGCCTGGAGGGACCGCGTCCGGTGTTCCGGTTAGAGATTTGGGAATGAACTTTTGGCCCAGTTTCAGCCAAAGCAATCTGTGCAGAGCTCCAGGCTCCTCATGTTGGTGAACGCTGGTGAAGAGTGAGGAGCACAAACCAGCCCGGCCGCCGCAACAGACGGTACAGAACCAGCACTCCCTGCGCCGCGGCGACGTCTGCGCCGGGAAGTGCTAGCGGATCCCAGCGGAACCTCGGAAAACCGAGGTCTCAGAGCCCCCCTCCCACCCCCGCCGCCCCCGCCCGCGTGTTCTGCGTCTCGGCCGGCGCCGGGCTCAATTTCCCGGCCGCGGAAACCAATTTCCCCTCCTCGCCTATGTGGGCGCACAGGCAGGAGCCCCGTCACGAGCTCCGCAGAGCCGTGCAAACTTGTCCCTTTGCTAACGGGTGCGGGGTGGATGGCGTTCCCCTTAGCTGGACCAGGACCACTACCTCCCTCTCCAACACCAGTGGAGACTGTGCCCAATCCGTTGTCAGCAGGGACGCACTGGACTCTCACACAATCGAGTGTCTCCCTCCAGAGAAATTTCAGCCTTCCCTGTGGCCCCACAAGCAAGCCTCCGGGCCAGGTCCCCTGGAAGTAAAAGACCCCAGGCTCAGAAGAGACACCCAGGTTCCCTGAAACCACTGCTGCCAGCCGCTGCTCAGAACTGGGTACTTTTTACTGAGCGCAGCAGAGTGCGTTGCGCGTCGCTGGTCACTGGGACTCCATTCCAGTGGGGAAGGAGCGGCAGGTAGTCCCATGTCCCAGGAACAGACATGAAGCTGGAGAGAGACAGTACAGTGGAAAAAGAAAGTACCGGCTAGCTTGGTCAGTGCACAATAAATATCTGAGGTGGGACAGACTAAATGTGACTTCTGGACATTTTGCCTCAAAATACAGCCCCCCAGCCACCGGCCCAGATCCCCCAGCAACAAGTTTCAGAATCACTGGTGCATGTGTATTTCTCCCCAAAGGAGGCTCTTAGTTTAGGAGTCTGTACCCTCCCTCCCGCACTCCCAGGGGCCACTTCATCACCCGTGGCTCCCCACAAAACTGCAGGTCAAGGGGGGGGACCCTGAAAACTGCACACCAGTTCCTCCACCCCTCCCCAGGGGTGAGGTGGGAGGATGTGTTGCTTAGGGGACTTTAACCACTAATCTGCCCTTAGGTGACCCAACTGGGTCTTGGGACCCCTGGGGGATAGGCCGGTTGAGCCTGAACTAGACCTGAGAGGGGCAGTGAGTGTGAGAGGCCCTAGTCTCAAAAAAGTGTACCTTAAAAATTATAGCAATGTACCTTAAAAATTAAAACAACAATAATAATTGTTCCAAAAATCTCTGTCCTTAATTAGCGTGCCTTTCTGATTTTCTTGAGCATCCTGCGGGGAAAACAGCTAGAACACAGGCTCCACTTTCTGCCCATTACAATCTTAGGAGGGTTTGAGCTGAAGGGTGGTGCCAGGCCAATAAAGAACAGAAATGCTGATGGCCCCCTGCAGGGAGAGATTGCTGGCTCACCCAGGCCAGAGCTCTGACTTCCTTCAGGCCTGTGCCTTCCTTGGAGCGTGGAGCGGGACCTCATTTCCCAGCAGCCTGTCTTCCTCCACACCATCTCCCTCCGCAGGCACCTTTCCGTTTAGGGGTGCTCAGCCAGGGCAGGGCAAGGAGCCCAAGTGCTGGAAACTGCACCCGTTCCAGGGGAGGGTGGGTTCTAACGCACTGATTTCAAACCAGCCTCAAATTCAAACTCACTGCCATCCAGTGGAGTCCGACTCAGAGGGTTTTTGAGATGGTAACTGTTGAATGGAGCAGAAAGCCTCATCTTTATCCTGCCCACCAGCTAGGAGTCCTGAACCACACCCACTATAGCTCCCACTGCTCCTTCCAAGATGTCCTTTTGGGTGGGTGATTATTTCGGGTCTGTAACAAGGGAAATGTCCCCTTAAAACTACAGAATGCCCCTTCCCTGGCAGATGGACAACAGAAAAGTGGGTGAAGGGTCAAGTCGGACAGTGTGAGACATGACAGAATAACAATGATTCATAAATTATCAATGGTTTATGAAGGAGAGGGCAGGGAGGGGTCTGGGCTCAAGTAGAAAGCAAATGTTATGAGAAAGATGAGGGCAACAAATGTATGAATATGCTTGGCACAATGTGATCAGAGTTGTATGAGCCCCCAATACAATGATTTAAAACAAAACAAACAAAAAATACACAGAATGGAGGCAATGCTATTAAGACACAAAGTGGATGGTAACAGAGTTACATCTTTTACATTTTCGTGATTTAACTCTTTAGGACCCAGGTGGAGCTGGGGTGGGTATGATTATGGCAAGGGACCTCACCCTGGATCTAAGCATCTATTATTCAAGGGGTCCAACTGCAGAGTCCTAGACTCCTTTTAGAGGCAAGGTTCCAGGGCAGGAGGTCACTGTAGCCTGGCTCTCTGAGGGAGCTTCCTTATCAGGAGCTCCCATTTCCCTCCAGGGAAAGCCACAGTCAAGCTGCTAACGTTGAGGCTCTTCTACTCTCCTAAATAGTCTGGAAAACTCACAGGGGCAGTTTTCCCACGTGTTCCTATAGTGTCCCTGAGTCCTAGGGACTTCACCATGGCTGTGAGGACATCTTGGGGGGCCTGGTTAAATTGTCCTGGGCTTTGGAATTAGCTCCCCCCGCCTCCGCCTTAGTTCTTCATAAAGACCTCAAGAGGTTGACATTAACAAACAAAACAATTTTCTCACAGAATGGTATGCTACTTTCAGGGCATACCCCTGCCATCTCAGAAGGAAAGTCCTGTCTCTTCCATGTCTCTGCTCCTGGGCCAACTCCCTGTGTATTGGCTTCTATCTCCTCTCATCTCTGCTTGACTTTCTTCTTCTTCTTCTTCTTCTTCTTCTTCTTCTTTCTTCTTTCTTCTTCTTCTTCTTCTTCTTCTTTCTTCTTCTTTTCCTCCTTTTTCATCTTTCTTCCAGGTTTGATCCTGCTGGCTTGCTTCTTTAAACTCTCTTATATTGCGAAGGAGATTGATTTAAAATGCAACCTACATTAATCCAAGATCACTCACATAACAGAGACAATCCATTCCCAAATGGGGTGATACCTGGAGCAGAGGTTAGAAGGGCAAAATGTATTTTGAGTCTCTGAGTGTGTGCATAATGCCATCCTTAACAGGGTCCCAGGAACCCCCAGGGATTCCCTCCTTGAAAATGTTTATTTCCAATTAATTTCATGCTGTGAGTCCCTTGTAAGACTACAGCAGGGACTTGAAAGCCCATTACCAGACTGCATCCTGGCTTTCTTTGAGAAGAGAGGTCTTTCTCCCAAGCCCCATTTTCCTCAATAATGTAAAAGAAAGAGATGGACTCATAACGGTACCCTTTTCTCTTCCCCCTCCCTTTTCCCCTTCTTTCTTTTTTCCCTGTTTTTGGAGATGGTGAATTTGGGTTGGTATAGGACAGCATAATCCTCAGCCCTCTCATTCAATCTCTAAGATTCCCCCTAAATCACACCATTTCTTTGGCACGATCTTCATGGCAGAGAGCATTCACATCCAATGGGAGACATTATCTTCTTTAAGACTGAGTAGTTGTCCTGGCGTAGTAGCTTACCCACTGGTCTGCTAATGGCAAGATCAGCAGTTCAAAGTCACCAGCTGCTCTGAGGGAGACAGGTGAATCTCTGTACTCCCATGCAGAGTCACTGTCTGGTAACCAGCAGGAGCAGTTCTACCCTGTCTATTAAAGTAGCTCTGAGTTAGAATCGACTTGAGGGCAATGGATTTGGTTTGAGTGTGGGACTTGGTAGCATAGTGGGCTCCAGTCATTGGTTTGCTAACTGCAAGGGGGTACTTCAGACCCAGTAGCTGCACTGAGGGAAAAAGAAGAGCCTTTTAACTCCCATACAGATTTATAGCCTCAAAACCCCACAAGGACCACTCCTGTCTACGGATGCTCTATGAGGCGCAATAAATTCAATGGGAGTGAGCTTTATTTATTTATTTAAGACAAGGGTGGGACCTTGCTTCACTCTCTCCTACTGTCCAGGTTGGATGGGACCAGAAAAGGTCCCCAAGAGCCAACAGAGACATGACTGGCTACAGATACCGCTTTCCTTTGGTGTGCTCCCACAGTTCAAATCTGCCAGCCACTGGGAGAGAGAAAGGCGAGGCTCTCTGCTTCTGTAACGATCAACCGCCTCCAGAACCCCTTCTAGGGTCACGAGGAGCTGCCATCATCCGGACAGCCATGGATTTCTTTTTCCTTTACGTTTTGTTTTCTGCTCGATGAAGCACGATGTCCTTTTCCAAGGACTGGCTCCTCTGATGACAGGGCCAAAGTATGGGAGACAGACTCTTGCTATCCTCACTTTGAAGGAGTATTCTGGCTCCATTTCTTTCGAGACAGATTTGTTTGTTTTGCTGGCAGCCCCCTGCTCTGTGCAGCATTCTTTGTCGGCACCGCCGCTCCAGCGTGTCCATTCGTCTTTGGTCTCCCCTTCCCCATGGTCCCGTCATCCTCCCAAGTCCCAAGTAAATGAAGTCAGGGGGTCAAGCGTGAGGTCTGATCATGGGTCTGAAGATCCTAAGGGGACAAGGCGTGGTCTCGACGTCTCGACCTGTCTCTGTTCTGGTCCTTGTCCCATCCAGTCTCTGTCCCCTCCTCTCTCTGCTTTCACTGTGTCCTAAGTGCTGGACTTTCGCCTCCTTTGCCTTTTTTTCTTTTCTTCTCCAGAAACAATGCCTGCGTGGGTACACCCACGGAGAGTGTGCCTCCCTTCCCTGCTGCTCTGTGAAGGTGCTGGAGGGGAAGAAAGGGGGCCTGAGTGAGACGGGGCACCCAGACGCCCACCTTCTGGTGGTCTCCCTGCCACCTCCGTCCCTTTTCATGGTGTCCCCCTGTGCCTTTGCCTCAGCCCATTGACACTCTTCACCCTCACCCCCACCACATCATTTTCTTGGTCCAGGCCCAGGAAGACCTTGTAGTGTGTGGTACGCTTCACTCTCTCTTTGGGGGACCTTTGCCAACCAGCACAGTGGTGCTGACAGTTTCCAGAAGATGCTTCCAGGAACAAAGCCATCTCTGGGGGAGGAGAGCATGGCATTGGCCAAATACACGGAGTGGGGCTGAGCCCTGTGGTTCCGGAAGAGGCCTGCCTGGGGTGGTGGTGGGGTGGGGTGGAGCTTTGTGGGTGCAGAGATTTATTTTTCCCTTTAGATTCTGCCTAAAGCAGAAGGTCCTAATTGCTTTTCTCTTTTCTCTGCCATTCGGGCTGCCCCTGGATTCTAAATCGCTCTCAGGAGCTTGGGGTGGAGGGCAGCAGCAGGGCTGAGCGTAGTAACAGAGAATGCTTTTGTGTCAACATTCACTTTCTGCAGCTCGCCGGCTGGGCCAGCTCCTGGCTTCCCATGGTCAGCCATGAGGACTAACCAGGAGATGCAGAAGGCAGCATCAAGCCCACTCCTTCCCTCTCCTGTCTCTGAGCCCCTTCACCCCAACATCATGCCTTCTCAAGGAACTTTGACTTTCAGACACACAACTCAGAAGATGAAAGCAAGGTTGCCCTGGAGACTTAAGGATGGAGGCAGAGAAAAGGGGCTTTGGGTTCTGGAGGAGAGCAGGCACTGCTGCCGCTGGTTTCCAAGGCTGGACTCCTTTAGGATGCTGAGGGCGCCACCATCTCTCTCCTGCGGAGTGGCTGGTGGCTTGGCATAGCTGCTTTACCTACTACCAGGGCTCCTTCCATGTTTGTTTGTTTTTTTTTGGGGGGGGGGGAGCATCACTGCCCTCTGGTAGAAGTGGGAGGCCCAGCCTTGCTCCTCGAGAGCTGCCGCTGGACCTGAACCACCAAGCCCGTGGACTGCAGCCCCACACGCAACCACCAGGCCACCAGGACTCAGTTCTCCTTCATGTTTTCTTGGAAGAAAAAAATAATCGTGATTTGCTTTCACTTGTTCCGCCCTACGGGCAGCCCTGCTTCTTTAGGCCTCTTCTATATAGTCTGCTTGCTTCTCTGTGATTCCTGGGTAGAATGAGGATTCTCCCTGGGACTTATAGATTGTCTCTTTCCCCTCTGAGCCCAGGGGGTGGAGTGGGCCACACTTTGAGCTGTTAACCAAAAGGCCAGCAGTTCGACATCACCAGGGAATCCGGGTGAGAAAGGCCAGCTTTTGTCTCTTCTAAAGAGTTACAGAAACCCAAAGGCGCTGACTCTGCCCTCTGTGAGTGGGCATCCAGTGAGAGCTGTGAGTACGGATTTCCCAGTTTCTTCTTCCCCGTCTTGCAGATTTGCCTTTCTCTGACGTCTGCTATGGAACCTTCCTTACTATCCTGTCTTGGAACGATTTTCTCCATTTGCAGGGAAGGGTCTGCCTCCCAGGTAAAAGCTTCCCTCACTTTCAGTGCTCTTGGGAAAGGTGTGAGACCCATTTAGACTATAGAGCGAATGACTAGTAAGGCCTAGGACAGGCCTCATGTGGGAGGCAGGACGAGGCCATCAGAGACAGAGACCCAGTTCAAGTGAACATTGATTCTGGTCTCGGCACTCTTGTGACATTTGTTCCAGCCTTTATTGTGTTGCTTTTTCAATCCCCCCACTTTTTTTGGGGGGGGGGTTTGACATGTACTTGTTTGTCCATAAAGACTCCAAGTCTATTTCCATTTTACTTTTATTCCTCCCTTTTTGTAGGCCACTTAAACCACTAGTTAGGTTTGAAGGATAAGGAATCTGGATCTATGATCGCTCTATTTTTAAGAAACGTACTATATTCAATCACCCAGTCAATCTCAAGAAATAAAATCAACAGCGATACCTTTAAACCCTCCAGAGGCATGACTTTGTTTGAATGTTTTTCTCTTTCCCTTGGGAGGAGGTAATAAAAAAAGAAATTCTTTACGCATGCTCTCTCCCCACCAGACTGTGAACTCTGCTGTCTTATCATCTTTCTACACTCCTGGCATGACACAAAGACAGTACTGAATCAATGCTCACTCAAGCAAGGGCGAACCAAACTGTCAGCCAAAGGAATGGCTGTCTGATGGTAGATCTCAACATCAGGAACAGAACCAGGGCACCTGGGCCAGTTAGATGGGCTGTCCTTATGATGGCCCTCAAAGTGATCTTGCCCTAGGATGTCCACCATCTGTCCATGCACCCAAGTCCACGTCCAAATGCCCTCCCCTCTGTCTACTGTCTATAGTGGAGAGTTGTGGTGGTGACGGTGGTGGTGGTGGATGTGGTGGTGATGGTGATGGTAATGGTGGAGGTGATGATGGTGGAGTGGAGGTGGTGGTGGTGATAAAGGTGGTGATGGTGGTTGTGGAGGTGATGGTGGTGGAGGTAATGATGGTGATGGTAATGGTGGAGGTGATGATGGTGGAGGTGGAGGTGCTGGTGGTGATAGAGGTGGTGATGGTGGTGGTGGAGGTGATGGTGGAGGTGATGATGGTGGAGGTGGTAGTGGTGGTGGTGGTGATGGTGATGATGGTCAGAGTGGGGGTGCAATGCTGTTGACAATGAAAACCCAGCCTTCCGTTGCAGACAGCTCTGTTGTTTGTTTGGAGAGGGAGAGCTGTGGTCATGGAGTTAGGGGCTGTCACATGGGTCACATGTGTGGCTGCAGCTACCTGAAATGGGAAATCTAATCACTGCCAGATGGCCCTTGGGGCTGCAGTCCCCAGGGCTCCAGAAGCACAAGCCCCTCCTGGGGTGGTAATGGTGGTGACATTTAAAGGGAGAGAGATAGAAAGCGTGTTCATGGATGGGTGGTGTCTTGGACCTTCGGAGATTTATAATACAGTTTGGGTTTGACTCTCCTCCCTCCTTCCCCTCCTTCTGAACATTCGGAAAACCAAATTGTCCATCCCCACTCCTTCCCTGAACCTAAGCCATTATTTATTTTGCGGGAGAAGGGGCAGAGAGACAAGAACAGGAAGGGAGAAACAGGAGTTGTTGAGACTCTTGCCTGTGTGCGGGGACAGGTGAGTGGGTCCCATTTTGGGAGCACTTTATTAGGAGTTACTCCATGTCACAAATGCAACTTGTGCAACCATGCAGCCATGGTTCGCAACTCCTGGTTGGGGCCTGCTGTGGTGTGTGCGTGTACACGTGCGTGCGTGCGTGCGTGCGTGTGTGTGCGCGTGCCTGCGTGCTGGCAGTGAGGGGCCAAGATGAAGCATTCTTTGCCAGCAGACACTCCATGAAGGAGATATGGGTGCTGGGCCGAGGGGCTGTAGTCTGCATCTGTTTTGAGCCGAGTCCTTTCCACCCAGTCTGAGGCACCCCGTGTCCACTTCCTCCTGCCCTCCCATCTCAGCCCCTCCTTCCCCACAGCTGCTGCTAGGGCCAGCTCATCACACCATCACGCCTTTCCACTGAACCCCCGTGCATGCTGGGTGTGCGCAGAGACAGGGGCCCCATTCCTCCCTATCCAGTCTCTCCTCCCCAGGCCCATTACTCTAGACACACAGGACCCGGCTAACCAGTGGCTCGTGGAGTGGATTCCAACTTGTCGAGACTCGGCAGAGTCGAACTGTGCTCTACGGGGCCCACAGTGGCTGACTTTTGAGGGGAAGTAGATGGTTGAGGAAGGTCATCACGTTTAGAGGGGCAGCGGAGAGGAGAAAGGCCTTCGTGTCAGAGTCCTGTGGTTTAGCCGTTGTCACTCTCGGTGGACTCAGAGCATGTGAGCCACCCCCACCCCCAATTCCTCCCCAGTGTTCACATTGATGGCTGATGAGAGCGTTTCCCTGTGAGCCAGCGAGCCCTCCACGCGGCCACATCACCATGCGTTTTCACTCCCTTCCTGTGAGGTTGTGAGGACCACACAGCCCGCTCCTGGCTCCTCCAGTGGAGGAACGGCACCTCTGAAGATAATGCCCAGGCGCCTCAAGGTCAGCAGACAGCGGGCCAGGCAGGGCTCTGGGTGCTTGGGCGGTGCCCAGCCTCCCCCACGTCCCCAAGCACACACCACATTCCACAGACTGCTGTGACTGCCCGGCTCTCCACCCATCCCATCGGAGAGCCCCACTCCTCTGCTCCTGTTGTCTTCCAGGAGTTCACTCTTTAGGCATCATGGGCAGAGCTGGCGCTCCATTCTTCTGGGAAGGGTGTGTCTGGGGCGGTCTCCTCCCTTCTCCCCCAATCAGGTTTGGCTGTCTTTGTCTTTGAGCAGGGAACACAGTGTGGCCCGAATGGGGTCCATCCCATAGCCTTCTCCTTATAATGTCCTCCTCATCAGAACTCCTGACTGTATTTCTCAATAGTCCCTTCTCCTCACATTCTTGCAGTTATGTACCGGGGCTCTACTCTTCGGGGTGTCCTGGGTCTGCCCTCTGGTATCTCCCCAGGGTTTTCAAAACCATTCTACTCCCCAGGCAGAAATGGCCACCCTCTCCTTCATCTGGAAGAACCCATTAGGTTTTAGAATCTGAATGGATTCAGTCTTACTTGGGGGTGATTATTTTTGTATGATTGGTTGGGAGGGTAGGAAGTAAGAAGGGATGGGAAAGGGGATGATGGAAGACTTTCAGGGAAGAAAGATCAGCTTAGCAGCAGATCCTTTTGCCTGTCTTGACGCTCTGATTTCTGTGTAGAAGCAGGGAGGCCCGTGGGTCCTATGGTGGTTGTGTGCCAATGCACCGTGACCCTGGAGAGACAGAGTAGAATTGTCCTACAGGACTTTGTCAGCTGCCATCTTTATGGGATTCGTCCCTGCCCAGAAATGGAGAAGAGAGCTATCTGGCCAACCAAGTAACTGAAGAGATCCCTATCTGTGCCCATCCCCAAAGAAGGTGACTCAACAGAATGCAGAGATGATGGGAGAGTCTCATTAACACCACAAGCAAGTAAAATTTTGCCGAAGATAATTCAACAATTGTTGCAACTGTACATCACAGGGAGCTGGATTCAGAAGAAAATGCGGCACAGGGAGTCAGAGTGCTGGCATTGGCTGGGTCTTATCTGAAAGCAGAGAATCTCAGAAAGAGGTTTAGTTGTGTTTCACTGACTATGCAAAGGTTTTGGATTGCATGGTTCTCAAACTATAGATAACCTTGCAAAGGATGAAAATTCCAGACTACTCTTTGTGTTCCCGCAGCACTTGCTCATGGACAGAGAGGCAGCCATTCAAACAGAACAAGAAACTACTGGACAGTTTAAAATTAGGACAGGTGGACATTTGCCATACGTAGTAAATCTGTGTGCATAGCAAATAATTGAAGAGGCTGAGCTATGTGAAGAAGAGCGAGACATCAGGATTGGAGGATGGCATATGTCCTGGTGTGCAGATGACACAACTTTGCTTACCGAATGCAAGGAAGACTGGTGGAAGTGCTTGCTGATGGCATTCGAGGATTGCAGCCTGCTGGAAGGCTTGCAAAACAATGTAAAGATAGCAAACAGCCTCACACTTGATGCCATCCAGATAAATGAAGAAAAGAGGAAAGTTGTCAAGGATTTTGCCTGCTGTGATCCACGATCAGTCTCACGGAAGCAGCAGTCAAGATATCCAATGACAGATTTCCCTGGGCACGCCTGCACCCCCATATCTTTTTCAGGTGCAGAAGAGCGAGAGTGCAGGCCGTGTTGAAGACTGAGGTCTGCCAGGCCCGGGCTGAGGCCATTTTAATCACCTGACAGGGCTGGGAAAGTTGGGCGATGAATACAGAAGACTGGAGGAGGAGACTGGATGCATTGTAATGAGGTGCTGGCAGAGAAACGTGAAAGGACCACATATTGCCCGGCACCCATAGGGAAGAAGTATAGCCAGAACGCTCCTTGGAAGTGAGGGTGGAGAGACTCGGACTCACTGTCTTTGGACACATTGTCAGGAGAGGCCAGTCTCTGGAGGTGGACATCATGCTTGATTCAGTTAAGGAGCAGGGGAGAAGAGGAAGACCCTCAACGGATGGACGGACACAGTGGTTGCAGGCATGGACTCGGGCATGTGGCCAACTGGGAGGCTGGCTCAGGATCAGGCGGTGTTTTGTCCTCTTGTACATCCGGTCACTATGAACTGGAACAGTGGCGATGGCCGCTGACAACAGGAACCTTTATGGGGACCGATGGGCAGGTCTTTTCTCCTGCCAAAACAGTAGTGGCTTTGAACTGGCAACTTTCTGGCTAGCAGCTGGGTGTACCAGTTGAGCCCCTGGGGCTCCTCAGTGGGTACCAGAACAAGGGAAAATTCCAAGTGGGACGTACCCAGGCACCATAAAGATGGCTGAGAGCTCTTCAAGAAGATAGTTCGCATTGAGGTCACAGACATTTCATAAGCGAGGCCAGGCCTGGTGCTCCCCAAATTCCCCAGGTCACCCCCCCCTTACCTGGGCAACCTCCAGTCTGAATATACCACCTGGTATTGCAATGCCTTCTCTCAAAGTCCCTGCCAGTGTGGTCTCTGGCAAAGGACCACCAGTCTGGGGATTGGTTGCAAGGAGAGAAAGCAACACGTCAGGGCCACGTCCCTGGGACACACCCGTGGCCTCGCTTAGTGACTGACACTTGGTCATAGTCATTTTCGAAGTCGGTGACTACGGAGGTTTCCATGGCTGTTCTAAAGTGCTTTGTGTATTGGAAACTGTGAATAAGGTGGGGGAAAGAAAATAAAACAAAAATAAAGCTAACCAGCCGCCATACCCAAACCCGAAACCTCAGACTCTTGGAAGGAGGCAGCTATACAAAACAGTCCCAGACGGCAAACATCCCGCCAGCCTGGTTGGTCAGGGAGACACTTTTGAAGACATCCGGGGATCTGCAGTCCCTGGAGATCTCTCCAGTTTCTGAGAGCAAGCCACCTCGCTCCCACTGCTCTCTCCCTTTACTTCCCCCCATAGAGCTGGCACTGCCTTTGTCCCGGGGACATGACTCCCCTCCCTCCAGAACTCACCACTCTCATCCTCTGGGCAGCAGGCACCTCACCTGCCAGAGAGTATCTGGGAGCAGGGGGCCTACCCTTCAGAGCCATCACCTGCCCCCCTCCACCCCAGTTTCTAAAAGGCAGTATTGTTATGTTCTCCAAACTGCCCTGGTTAGGAACAAAGGCGGATTCTGGATCCTCTTTAAGCAGGAGCACATCAAGTTGGCATGCCTTTCAAATGGCTTCTTATGACAGCTAATTTCTGCTAACAATTAGCTGTCATGATGGGATGGAGAGTGGGGGTGGGGGTTCCTGATTCTGGGAGGGTGTTGTTAGCTTTCCTGTCTCTCCCCCCCCCCCCCACTTTGTTTTCTTCGTGAAGAGTCCCCGGCTCCCCTCCCACCCCTTGCAAATTGACAAGGTCGTCGGATGTCCACAGATCTGGTAAGTCAAGCTCGGTGACGTCTGTGTAAATCTTCCCAGACGTAGCTTTGTTTTACACAGGTGTGTGCACCAGTGTGTGAGTGTGCTTGCAGATCCACATCAGGGTTTTCTCTGACTTAGAAAACAGGGACCATTTCTTCCCATTTAGAATCAAGCCATGGCTTCAGAAGAACAAACCTGTTGGAGGCTTCGGTGGGGGTGGGGTAGCGTGGGCGGTTGCTGCCTTCAAGGACGTGTACCCAGGAAGAGGGAGGCCTAGTGGCCCAGCCCAGCAGGTTACACATTGGACTGCTTGCCAATGGAAAGGTGGGCTGTTCGTACCTACAAGCAGCCCCACAGGGGAAACTGTAGGCTGTCAACTCTGCTTCTGTCAAGATTTCCAGTCTCACACCCCCTAGGGAGCCTGCCGGGTTGCTGTGGCTTGGAATAGACTCTGTGGGTGGTTTTCCAACTCGCCAGTCTGTGACAACCGCAGCATGTGCAGAGTATGATTTCATGGTTAGGCCCACAAGCGGGTGTCACCGTTTTAATGATCTGGCTTTAGCGAAGGCCTTGCACAGCATAGCGGATACCCCACAAGTATCGGTAGGGATCACTAGTCCCTGCTATGTTTGATGCCGTGTGTGGAGACCGCTCCAAGCGTGAGCTGGCCTGATTGTTAGGGTTCATGTCCGATGTCTTGTTGGGGGGGGGGGTCTCAGAGATGTGAAAGTTCAGAAGACTCTACACAAGGGAGGATCCTTACATGTTCTTTTTTTTAAAAAATTGTGCTACAATGAGTAGATCATGCAATTCAATAGTCCAATCCTATCAAGAGGGGTTGTGCCCTCTTATCGCCACAATAACGTTGGACTCTTTTCTGCCTCTGTTATTATTTTTGTCTAAACTTCTTGTTTATTTGGGGATCTTTTGCTCTAAATAGGAGTAGGACATTAAAAACCTGAACATGATGGGTCAGAATAAAAATGGGGGGAAAAAAGGAAGTGTGAAATGACAAAAATGATAGCTATTTACCTGGAGACAGGTAAGATCAACCCACCCCACAGCCATGAATGAATTCTAACTCATAGAACAGAATAGAATTCTTTGGGGCTTCCAGAGGACACATCCAGCTTTCTGGGACCACTGTCTAGTTAACTCCAAACCACACTGCCATCGTGCCAATTCTGATGCCTGACACCCAATAGGAGAGAGCAGGAAGGCGCCTGTGGGTCTCCGAGGCTGTCAGCCTTTATGGGAGTAGATATCTTTCTCTTTTCTCCCATGGCTAGTGGGGTTGAACCACTAACCTGAAAGGTAGTAATCCCATAACCCACCATGACACCAGAGCTTCTTCGAAATAAGAATAAAATCAAGGAAAACATGTTGGTGAAGGGAAAAAGCGCCACGTTTCCTCCACCTTCACTTTCCACTTCCCTAAGCCACTCCTACATGGTTTGTTAAACAGAAAGGCCAACAATCATCAGCTTGATACTACTTCCATATATAAAGTGACCAGATTTTAAGCAGAACACCATTGACCGGGGTGGGGTTCTTGATGAAAAATTTGGTCTATATGGAGCAACAAACATTCTCATAGAATGCAAAAATAGTATTGTAATATATTTCTTTTAATTTTAACATGCCGCAGGACGTTGTTATATTGTTAAAAAGCGGGACGTCTGATCGCTTTATTTATACCATTTGAGTAAGAGCCCTAAAGGACAAGTACCTCAGACCATAAAGCTGACCTCTGGGCTCTTGGAAACTGTTTCTAGTGTCGCAGAGATTAAGACACGCGGCTGGCAACCAAAAGGGTGGGAGGAGGGAGAAAGATGTGGCAAGCCTTCCCTGAAGGCCTCCAGCCTCACAAACCCCCTGGGGGGCGGGGCTGGCATTCAGGGGGTTGGGCGCTCCTGTGAAGACGGTTATTGTGGGGCCTTCTCTGAAACACCTCGCTCCCTGACGAGTGCTTGTTCTGCTAAAGAAAGTGAGGCATCGACTCTTCTCTGTTGTGATAGCTAGCTAGGTTTTCAGACTCGCTGAGCAGCTTGACCTCTGCGGTAAGAGCTGGATTGCCAAGGCCAAGCCAAACAACACACCCGGTATTATTAGCATTGTTAGGCTATGCGATCTGTTTGCTTGATAGAGAGGTTGGGGGTGGGATTGGGTGGGTGATCCACACACCCCAACCAGGTGGAGGCTCCCTCCAGATCCAAGATGACCAGGCAGAGCTCAGTACACAAGCAAACAGAAACACTTTCTGGATCCTGGTGGAGAGATTTGGCCATTTGGGGTGGGGCAGAAGTTCTCCTGGGGCCGAAGTCATGCTTTCGCTCTTTCTAATGCTGCATGTGTCAGAAAGGGGTCTTGTCCACACCATGGTCCGTGCAACCTGTCCAATCAACAGCATGCGCTTCAAGGAGGATGAATTCAAGAGCAGAGAGGTTTTTGACTAGAAATCAAGGTGTCGCCCCTCTGCCTTCTGCTACCTGGCACTGACCTTCCTATCGCCCTATGAGGAGCCCCACACAGTGGTTTTTAATTCCCCAGCCCTCGTTGGTGCCTGACTCCTGCTTGGAGACCACTGACTCGGAAAACAGGAAAGGTCAGTCTGACTAACTGCTCAGCCAGCCTCCTGGGATTCACCTCCAAAATAAACAGATCCGAGATGGGACGTGGCCTCCCAAGAGACGGTTCCCATGTGGGTGCCAGCCCGGAGGACACAGATGGCATTTCTCAAGCTAACCTCCCTGGTGTCATTCACATTCACCATCCATCCCAGGCCTTACCTGACCGCAGTTGGGGGGCTGGCATGCTACCAGAAGAGAATTGACCCAAGAGAGCGGAGGGAGAGGAGTTCTTTTCTGCTAATCAAGGAGGGGAAACCAGGTAAAACCCGCAGAGTCCAAAACAAATACCACGCTATTGTGTTGGGGGCCCAAGATGCTGGCTAGAAGTCTTCAATTGAGTAATCCTGGGCCACACCCTTTCTTTGTGGGACTGAAGGAATGTTGGCTGTTTCTCTGGAGGCCAGGTGGGAGGTGGGTAGACAGGTCTATGAAGATGCGAATTTCTTGGAGCTATAATTCTCTGAACATCCCCAAGGCTTTGCAGCTGGGAGGCTGGGACATGAAGAAGAAGCAGGAATGTGGCTTGTTGAGTCCCTGCCAGGGAGCAGGGACCACATAAGGGGATGTGAGGGCAAGGAACAGACCAGAGAAAACCAGGGTGCAGGGAATGCTCTGGCCTGCTCCGCTTGCCCTCTCACCTGGCCAGGGGCTCCCGTGTCCTCAGGAGTCCCTTGGTGCCTTGTCATTAAGCCATAGGGGCGGATACCTGGGAAGAGGTGGTGTGTCTGGGTCTGGGGTGCGACGGGAAGCAGGAAGTACCAGTCATTTCACAAGAAGGCTTGACATTGGAGAGAGAGCCAGCAGAATCTGGCAGCCCCCCAAGGTGGGGTAGGAAAGTCTGGCCCAGCATGAAGAACACTTGGCTTCACAGAGTTCTGTGGGTATGTTAAAAAACCAGTCAGTTCAGAACGTTGTTCTACCAGCCCACCTGAAACACCACGGACTCTTCCCATCCTCGATTGTTTCTCTGTGATGACATGCCTGCTGCTGGCAATGAACTTCCACAGCTCAGGGAAGGATTAATGGGACCAGATGTCTTGGCAGGATGGTCCTTTTCAACCAAGTTCTCAAATAAAATTCTCATCGATATATGTAACCTCCTGATCGGCCCTGCTGCCTGAACTCACCCTTCTGCCCTCCTGGAGTCTTCTCCTTTTCAGTTTAGCAAGAATCTCTTTGCTTGGTGACAGTCTTTCAATGGCTCATTACTGCTCGGATCGGGGGGGGGGGGCACCTCAAGGGAGAGGGGGGTGTCGGTCCATGGTTGGCTTTCTTCTGGTCATGCCCATTCTTTCTCTAGATCTCTGTCATTTTCTTGGGCAGACATCTGTTTCCCATACTCCAACGCCATCTCATCCAACTCTCAGTGGTCTCCTTCGACATTGGGAAGACTCAGGCGATGCCTCTTTCTTCCGATCTTGGACATGCAATTGCTCAGATTCATCAGTGTCTCCTCTTTGGTGACCTTCCATGAAATCCCGGTGAGCAAGACAAGGCCATGAGGGTGCTTTCAACTTTAAAGGACAAAGCGGACACGAGTTGAATGTGGGTCTCAGGACTTAATGCCAGCTGAATGCTACAGGGTGCCCTTTGGAGTCAGGGCCCTGGGTCCTCCGTTTCTTTGGATCACGTTTAGAAAGACATGCCTTACTTCACGCTGTTAGTTGTGTCTCCTGCTGCAGGAGTTCTTCGTGGGAAGTTTTGCCCTTCCCACGGTCAGAAGCATTGAAGTAGCAGTCAAGAGAACCGGCACACATGGCACCAGGTCCATGCGCTGCCAAGACCTCTTTCGAGTGTTGAAAAGCAAGGGAGTTGCTTTGAGGACTCAGGTGTGCTTGACCCAAGCCGTGGTACTTCCCATCACCTGATGGTGGTGCGGTGGTGAAGCGCCGGGTTATGCTCTGCATGGTCAGAAGTTCAAAACCACCAGTATCTCTGCAGGAGGAAGACGGAGCAATGAGTCGATAGCTTCAGCCCCAGACACCCACAGTGGGTCACTCTGAGTCTGCATTGGCCCCGTGGCAGTGAGCATATGCAGGGGAAAGTTGGACACCATGCAAGGAAGACCAAAGAGCAAGCGACACATTTGAGGGGGGGAGATTCACCCGAGAGATTGCTGACGAGAGAGACTGTAGTGGAGAAATCTGGCAAGAGAGACCTTAGTGGAGCCTGGAAGAAGGTAGATTAGGAGGCAGTCAAGATTGGGGGCTGGAAGATGGCAGTGGTTTGCCTGTCAGGAATCCCATGTTTTATCACAGAAACAGAGAAAGCTAATCATCCAGGAGGTCCCAGTGCCAGAAGCTTCGGGGTTTCGAATTTGTATGGCAGCCACCGTGGAAAATATCCTCGAGCACAACAGACGGGAGATGAACTGGTCTGGAAATATTTCTACCACATCCATCGTCATGTTTACAGTGGAGCATATGGACAGAGTTTAGATTTGATCCATTTCCATCACTTTTGTTTTATTTTTGCAAAGGATGGACCAGTCAGTAAAAGATATACTGTCACGGATACTTGTGTCTAAATGCTGTTCACCTGATAGGTATGTCATATGGATAGATGGACCCAACCATGTCATCTTAACACTCGCCATTTTTTAAAAAAAAATCCCAGCCACTCCACCCAGGAGCCCTGGTGGTGTAGTGATTACACATTGGCTATGAGCCACGTGTTGGCAGTTCGAGATCCTCAGCAGCTCCAAGGGAGAAAGACTGGGCTTGGTCTCCTGTCAACAGCTGCAGTCTCAGAAACCCACAGGGGGAGGGGGTGGCAAGGGTGGAGAGACACTAGGCATCGGCATTGAGTTGACAGCAGTGGGTTGGGTTGGGTTTGGAGTCCCTCAATCCAGTGTTCTGATTTAGTTAAAATCTGGGCATTCCAAGAACAGCGCTTTGCAGAGGGTCTTGGTAAGCCGTGCAGAAAACAGTTCTCCAGATGACATCTGTGTTTTGAGCTGTCCCTCTTAGTGCCGCTGCTGTAATGCATGGCCGCTGAGCCAGCTTTACCACGTGGCGACCTTCGGTACCACAGAACAGAAGGTGGCCTAGTCATGGGTGGTCTTCCCGAGAGTTGGCTCTCTCGGGTCCATTGTTGCAGCCCCTGCCTATGAGAGGTGGACCAAACTAGGTGGACTGAGCATGGATTTCTGCTGGGATCCATAAGGTTTGTACCGGCTGGTTCATTTTCAGAAGTAGTTCTCAAGGTCTTTCTTAGTCTCTGGAAGTTCCACTGAATCCTGTCCCTTATGGGCGACCAGCCTGGTACTTGAAAGACCCGAGTGCTAAGTCAGTAGGGGATCCCTGGTGGCGCAGTCGTGGCGTGTTGGGTTGTGATTCACAGGGTTGGCAGTTTGAAAGCAACAGAGTCACAGGCTCAGAAACCCTCCGTTGTTTCCTACACGTCAGCGTTGACTCAGGGGCAGCAGTGACTGCGGTTCGGGGGTCAGCAGGAATGGTCTCCAGGCTTGGTTTAGAGAGTGGTGGGCAGGAGGCTGTGCAGAGCAGGCGTTCGAGGGAGTGTGTTCCCAACTGTCATAGGGTGCTGACGCGGTGTCCAATGTGTGAAAACACTGCTGGTGCTAATGCCAATAATGCAACGCCATTGGAAGCCTCTGCATAGCAATCCGTGCAGGTTAGACCCCTGCGCTCCTGTGGGTACTGTTCCTCACCACACAGCAGTGCTCTGAGCCAGCAGAGCGGACGGCCGTCCCCAGCACAGACTTGTGCCTCACAAGTCCAATGGCGCGGGGTATCTGACGTTGCTGACCCCGATATCTGTGCCTCCGGTGAGGAGCTGCTGTGGGGATTCGCGGGGCGGCATGTCACGGAGAAGAATCCCTATGGCTACTTAGTCCTCAGCTCAGGGGAGACGGGTGAGCACTGGTGCCTGCGGGGTTAAAGCAACAACCGTCAAGTGACAGAGCTGGTCAGTGGAGGAGCTGAGACAGGAACCCAGGTCTGTCTGAAACCGAAACCCGGGCCCGTCGAGGGCTGAGAGAAGCTCTGGCTAGCAGCTTGAGCAACCAGTAGGCAGGGAGCAGCCTCGGGCTTCCCATGACAGAGATCTTGAAAAATGTGGCTTAGGGAAAAAATAACAACTCAAGAGCCACTTAGGAGAGAGCCTGAGCTTAAACCACAGCCCGTATGTCAGTCTGCTGCGCCTGGTGGCCTTCACTGTGTTTCCGACACCAGCAGGCCCATCCGTGGCGGGCAGGTGTCACTGGAGCCTCCAGACTAAGACAGGCCAGGATGAAAGGCCTGGCGATCAACTCACGAAACGTTAGCCAGCGCAAACCCTACCTACCTGCGAATGGAGGGCTGCGCCTTCGACAGAATGCCGGAGAGTGAGCTCAGGAGGTCAGGCCTTGGGGGCCAATGATGGACCCCAGCATGCTGGGGATCTTGAGGATGGCAGGGG
Organism: Nesogale talazaci; assembly: GCA_004026705.1. Classification (NCBI taxonomy): domain Eukaryota; kingdom Metazoa; phylum Chordata; class Mammalia; order Afrosoricida; family Tenrecidae; genus Nesogale; species Nesogale talazaci. Next base: position 17,960 of record PVJH01022091.1, on the reverse strand, counting down.
ATCCCAATGCCATGTTAGTCTGCATCCACAGGGGCCCTGGGAGTTGGAGCCATTTGGATAGTGACTGACAGCTGTAAGCTAACACGACAACGGCAGCGACAGAAAGAGTCTCTCTCGTGAGAGGACACTGTTGATTCCTCCCATTTTTTCGGTTAGTGGAAGATTCAGAGACTCAAGCGTCGGCAGACACAGAAAGCGCAACAGAAGCAAAGTGAGGGGACGAGAGAGACAGCCGTGGGCTGCAGCTCCAATGTCTCTTCTGAGGCCAGGTCTGACTGGATCCAGAGAGTGAGCCTCCTGGCCTGGTTAGAAGCTAGGCTCTGAGGAACAAAAAGTCTCTTTTTTTTTAAAAAAAAAATCATTTTATTGGGGATCCATAAAACTCATCATGATCAACATACCCATTAATTGTATGCAGACCACATTTGTGCATTTGTTGCCATTATCATTCTCAAAACATTCTCCTTCTACTTAGGCCCTTAGTACCAGCTCCTCATATTTCCCCTCCCTCCTCCCTCCCTCTCCCTCATGAGCCTTTAATAATTTTTTCATATTGTACACTGCCCGATGTGTCCCTTCGCCCACTTCCCTGTTGTCCATACCCCAGGGAGGAGGTTATATGTAGATCCCTGCAATTGATCCCCCCTTTCTATTCCACCTTCCCTCCACCCTCACAGTATCACCACTCTCACCACTGGTCCTGAAGGGATCACCTGTCCTGATTCCCCCCGTTTCTGGCTCCAGTGTACATCCCTAGGGCTAGCTAAATTAGTAAGGTCAAAAAACCTCTTTTCTTGCTGCTCTGCACATTGCAGGTGGGGGTTGCATCCCTATTTTATTTGTAATGCCACCCCCCCCCCCACACACACAAGGGCAGGTAGTTGGCCCAATGGCCACCATTGAAACTTTAGAGAAGCCATGTCTTATGTTCATGGTGGGGTTTATGCCCCTGTCTCATTGTGTTGGGCATGGCAACCATGGTTAAAAGAAAGCACTGGCAAGAAAATGTGCAGAGGGCCGAGGGAACGTTCCTTGACATAGAAGTTGCTATGTGTTTCCATCATCTCCAGCTTATCACCTTCTCCATCCACAGAGGAAGAGCCTTCCATGATCAGAAAGGATGAGAGATCCCTGCCCTGATCCTGCAACTACTCGCTGAGATGGGCCTGCCTTCGAGAGAACACCATCAGGTGTAATGCCGCCGTTGACTGTACCATGCGGAGAATGGAGATCCTTGGAAGGGGTAGCAGAGAGAGGCGGACCTATCTGTCACCTCCAAGCCATCGGGTCGGAGTGGGAAAAGAGACTGGCCCTTTTCCAGAAGCCTGCGCCATTCCAGCCAACAGGGCGCTCCGGGTGCAGGTCGAGGCAGATGCCCACGAAGCAGCCAAATGTTTGCAAAACAAGCACCAGGATGAGGAGGCTGGGTCTGCAGAGCCATCCCAACGTTGCGACAGGCTGGGAAGATATGAGTGTGAGTGCATGAAGGGCCCCGAGGAGAGGAGCCAGGGCCGGGAGGCCAGGCCTTCCTGGGAAGAGGCCGACTCCTCCAACTCAGAGCCTGGAACGTGGTGTGCCGGGCATGGAAGGGCGAGGGGGCTGGGGTAATTGTCCGGTGTTTATATTTGAAAAGGGATACTACACTTCCAGGATAATTCCATCCAGCCTCCTCTTGGGCTAAGATTTCCAATTGGTCTAGGATCCTGCAGAGAAATCAGGGGCTGATTACCTGGCCGGCCGGACTGCAATCACACCTTTCAATACTAATTATCTGCTCCTTGAGATCAATTACCTTGAGCGGCCAGGCTCTGGCGGGGGCAGAGCTCGCTCCGTGGTTTGCATCACTGGCTTAAGACAATGATTCAAAGGGACAAAATGCCCTGATAAGCAGGAAATGAACGCTTGTTTGCAAATAAGATGGGGAAATGTGATCAACGTCTTGTTCGGCATCTGTCTTTGGGCAGCTGGCCTGAGAATCCTCCTGTCGAAATCATCTGTTGGAAGCCACCAGCTCGCGAGCCTTGTTTTCTGAAGCCCTCTTTCTCTACATCCCACCCACCATCCTCCAACCCTCTGAGCCGGAAGCGGAGGCAGAAGTGAAGCAAAGGTTGCTACAAGGGCTGATGCAAGGGTTCTAGCGTGGCCGTTTCTTTGCACAGATCTGGTGAGTCAGGTAATGGCCTAGTTATTTGGGGCTATCCTCAGAAAAATGCCCTAATGGATAGTTTTAAAGTGTTCTGACAGACTGGGAGGGGAGCTATTTGAATGGAAGGCACCAGCTCTCTGTAGGCTTTTGGGGACGATCCACATCTTACCTTCCAGTGTTCCAGTTTTAATGGGTGAACCCCCCCTGTGTGCTTCTGTCACCTCCTGTGCACACTCAGATTGTGTCCAATCTGCACTCTTACAAAACCTCAACCGTGAAGAGACACCCTAAACTGCTACAGCCTCATGGCTCACACGCTCTCTCCGCCATGGGGTCGACTGGGACACACAGGGTGACCAGCGCTCTATGCATAAGTGGCACTGCATTTGAGAGTAAAAGAGTAAGACTTCTGACACAATTCAATCCCTAAGAGAGGACTGTTGAATATGGTACATTTTCACCGGACTGGTCCCTTGGAAGTGACTTTCCCAGACCCTTTCGTTTTAGCAAGTCTTCATTCCTGGGGGAGGTGTTGAGGGGCTTCCAAAGGTTGGTGGAGTGCAGAAATGAGAAAAAGCTCAGGGAAGATTTCCATCAGTTTTTTGAAGCCCCCTTGTCCAAGTCTTTCTCCTCCTTGGATACTACCCAGTTGGGGCTTATGAGTCACAATCTCAGTCACTGTCACTTCATCCCAGTGGCATTTTAGTTTGTGATGGGAATGCATTACGAGTGCCTGACAGCACATGGAGAAGGGAACTGTTGGCGTGATGTCCATCTTAAGGACATCCTTTCAGGTGAAGGAGGCTGGAGGAAGGTAGTCACTCTCCTGAAGATCCTTGAGAAGATTTTGATGACTTCTTGACCACAAATCAAAGGACCTTAGCTTCCACGGAGCAAGCCACTTAGATGGCAAGAGCCTACCTTCAATTACACCCTTGAGTTTTCCATCTTGGGTAGTGGGAAGTTCTCAGGCTTCTTGGCCTGATACTGCTGGCGTCTTGGATGTCCTTCCCCCCCGGCGTCTTGGAGGTGTTTCAGTTTCAGTGGACCGTAGCATCTTGGAACATGCCTCCAGCCACATGACTAACAGAGCTTGGGATGGAATTGGAGGCAACCCTTTGGTATGACAGACGTCTACTTGGAATTCCTACCTCATCCTCTCACCCTCCCTCCCATCCCTCTAGAACAGTGGTTCTCAGCCTTCCTAACGTCACAATCCTTTCCGATACCTCCTCATGTTGTGGTGACCCCCAACCCTAGCATTGTTTCCACTGCTACTTCATCATTGTCATTTTGCTTCTGTTGTGAATCGTAATGTAGCTGTCTGATATGTGGGGTATATTTTCATTGTTAAACATTGAACTTATTAGCAGGGGTCCTCAAACTACAGCATGCAAGCCACATGTGGCCCGCTGAGGACATTTATCCAGCCCCCTGGGTGTTTTTGCCGCCACTGCAGTCCTGCTTAGCAGCTAACTCATCCTGGGCCTGCAGTGAATTTTTTCAGTTTTTTTGTTGTTTGCTTTGTTTTTTAGCTATTGTCAGCCCTCCAATGGTCTCAGGGACAGTGAACTGGTCCCCTGTTTTTTTTTAAAATGATTTTATTGGGGGATCTTACAGCTCTTATAACATTCCATACATCATTTATATCAAGCACACCCACACACACATTGCTATCCTCATTTCCAAATATTTTCTACTTGAGCCCCTGGTATAAGTTCCTCTTTCCCCCGCCTTTTTAAAAAATAATTCATTTTAATGGGGTCTCATACAACTCCCATCATGTTCAATATATATGTCAATTGTATACAGACCACATTTGCACACTTGTTGCCATCATCACTCTCAAAACGTCCTCCTTCCACTTAGGCCCCTAGTACCAGCTCCCCATATTTCCCCTCCTTTCCCACTCCCCCCTCCCACTAACCCTTAATAATTTACAAATTGTTATTACTTTTTCATATCATATAACATTGGGTATGATATACTTTCACTCACTTCCCCATTGTCCATACCCCAGAGAGGAGGTTATATGTAGATCCCTGAAATTGGTTCCCCCTTTCTAATCCACCATCCCTCCATCCTCCCAGTGTCACCACTCCCACAACTGACCCTGAAGGGATCATCTATCCTAAATTTCCCATGTTTCCAACCTCAGTGTATATTCCCTGGTCTAGCTGGATTTGTCTGGTAGAATTGGGATCATGAAAGTGGGTGGGAGGAAGCATTTGAGAACTAGAGGAATGTTTAAAAAGTTTAATAAGTTTGAGGATCCCTGTATTAAAGCATAGTGATGAATCACAAAAACAATATATCATTATATACTGTGAAATATTTATGTGTTTTCTGTTGGTCTTAGGCGACCCCTGTGAAAGGGTCATCCCTCCCCCTCCCCGGGGTTGAGAACTGCTGCTCTAGAAGGACAGCCAAGAGAACAATGCTCAGGACCAGGGTCTTACTTTAGAAGTGAGCCTGGTAAAAGTCACAGATGGTTTGAATGGATTTGGGGGATCTATTTGATGAATCTCAAGCTCCTCTGAAAGAGATTGAAGTGTTCCATTTGCATTGCCCCCATGCCAGTTTCCCCAAATGTAGCTGAGCTCACAGGGGCAGAAGTGACTCTTGGGTCTCTGTTACTAGTCTGAAGGTCACTAGGTCCCAATGTCTATTTGGGTTCTACTTGATGAAGGGGCACCCAATCGAGGGAAGCATTTCTCTTGCTCCAGCCCCTACTTTTGGTCATGATCATGTTTCAAACCCTGAACCAAAGAACTAGAAGGACCCTGGGAGGCCAGTGTCTAATTTTGCTTCTATTTTTGTGTGTGAGAGACTGAATCCAAGAGGGATTACAACATCCCCAAGATTCTCTAGTCTTCAATTAGGAGCACTGATCTTGGTAGCGTAGTGGTTGTACATTGGACGGTTAACTACAAGATCAGCGATCTGAAACTACCAGCCTCTCTGTGGGAGGAAGGTGAGAGTTCCTCCTCCCATAATGAGTTCCAATGTCAGAAACCCACAGCAGGGTTTCTACCCTTTTTTGCAGGGAGGGGGGTCCCCGTGAGTCAAAATCAACTCAGTGGCAAAGAGCTTGATTTGCTTTGACTCTGAACTTGCTCATAGTTTCCAACCTTGGCTCCATTCTTGCCTCTTCTTTGGAAGGCTGGCTTCAGGATTTGATAAGTCCTCCAACTCCCGCCCTTCTCCTATCAGACCTGCCCAGGGAGGATTCTCCCCCTTTCTGCACAGCCTATGCTTGGGCTGCTTTTATCAGGAAGGGGAGGAGGGTCAGTGCTCCTCAAGGACCGTTGCCAGTTGGCATCCCGAGCACTTTACCTGTAGATGAAGAGACTCTGGTCCCCAAAGCTGTATACTCAAGGTCACAGTGCTTCTAAGACATAGTCCTGGAATGCAGACTTCTCTGGGAAGGCTCTTTCTTCAACAGAGGAAGGGGGGCATGCCCAACGGAACCAGGCGTGGGGGTAGTTGTCATCGGCAGAGTGAGGGAGAGGATGGCACTTGCATGCTACATTTCTATTCTCTGCCACATTCTTCCAGCTCAACAATTTCTTGTTTCCACATCAACAAGGACACTTTTATTCAAAAGGAGCAGCATCCGCTATCCAGAAAGGAAGTGATTCACCTTCCCTTTCTTTGACTCTTTCTAACATCAAGGAGCCCATTTCATTGGGTGGGGGTGGGGGTGGGGAGCTCACAGACTCCCCTCTCTCACATGGAGAGTTGCAGACTGCAGTCCATGTGACTCAGAGATGTTTGTTGAGAATCCATGAGCACCAAGGTGAAGGGCGTGGGATGTGTGAGCTCTTCTCTTTCGGTCAGTGACTAGTCTCAAGAGAGGTTGATTCAGGTGCTACGCCACAGTCAATAGGCCAGTTCCCTAAATAAGGATATCCCATGAGAAAACCAACTGCTCACCCTTCATCCATCTCCAGACCTTTCCCAGCACGTACATCCTCTTCTGGCCTAGTCCTGTTGCCATGGTCACTGCCACATCCTGTTCACTCATTTCGGCGGCATCTTGGCTGAGATTTTGCCCCACCTCTTTCTAAATTGGCCGGGGTGATGTAGTGGAAAGATGAGGAGCCTGGGCGCCACACTCCTGGGCCCTCCTTACCTTCAGAAACCAACTCAGGGGAAAATCCTTGCTGGGTGTTACTCTCTGCATTTGTAAATAAGGGGGTTAGAGTTAATAATAATAATAAAATGAGATGCCCCTTGCAGTTCAAAAATTAGATTTCTTTTCTACTTATCTTAGCTCAATTACTGTCTTGAAGACCTTGGCTTCAAAGTCTTCCTTCCAAAAGGAGGCTCTTGACTAAAGACTCACCTACCCTGAGCTTCAAAGCACTTCCAGAAAAAGTATTTATATATTTTTTACAAAATTATATATAGTCTTGAAATAGTTTTGTAGCAGTTTCCTATGGAAATTTGCTATCCATGGAACAACCAATTGTATTGTCTGCTTCTTTGTAATCCAAGGCACTCAACAAATCCTTATTGTATACAGCAAATTTATATCTTATGCAAGAAATCTGTGCCATATAAGTATAATTTAATTGTGAATTTTTATGTATTTTTTTGCTGCTAATACTTTTTTTCTTCCATATTAACCTCTTATATGGTGTGTTAGACAGAGTTCTCTAAAGATGCAAAAACAGTGACACATATATATTTCAATAAAATGACTCACACAGTTGTAGGAACAGGCAAGCCAGTCCAAGATCAGTTAGATTAAAAATCTGTGGGTCTGATGTTAAGTTGAAGGCTTTTCCTGACTCTTGTAGGTTCAGGGGCTGAAGGAAATTATAACCAGCAGGAAGACCACAGACCAGTGACTTCAGGGCCAGATGAATTCAAGGTCAGCAGGTCAGGCTTATGATTAGAGGGGAAAATGAGTTCAAGACTGGCAAGTCAGATGGCAGACTCCCAGGAGCAGCAGATAATATGGCAGACCCTCTGCTCTCTTGAAGATTTACAGCCTCAGACATCTACAGGAAAGGTCTACGCTGTCCCACTGGGTCATTAGGAAGCAGGACTGACTCATGGTAGCAAGCTTGTTTCTTCAGGTTTTGGCACCAATCTAAAGAACTAGAGCTAAATAATCCAGATCCAGGATTGAGACCCAACAAGAAGAAGATAAACTTTTCCATAGTGTCTACTTACATAGGAAGCAGCTCACACAGAGGAAATTTCTTTTGAATTGCATCAGGGCTGTGATCTGAGTTACAGGATTACATTCCTCTTCAAGTTCTTATTGTAGGGCCCCTGGTGGTATAGCGATTACTTGTTGGGCTTCCTGTGGTTGGCAGTTCTAAATCACCAGTAGCTTCAAGGAAAGAGACTGGATTTTTTAGTCCTATAAGGTCACATTATGAGAGGTTAGTAGGCCTTAGCTGTCAAACCACTGATAGTCCTGGTCTAGTCAAGTTGACATAAAACCTTTATCACAGATGGTGTATATATTTTTATAAGTACACATACAAACTTAAAAGTATAGAAGTTTCCAGGCAGTTCTGGGAATAATGTTTTATAGCTGGGATAGTAAGCTATCACCAAATTATAGAAACTGTGATAAAGAGTTTGAAGTTTTGTGATGCTCTTTCTGATAACAGGGTTCTTATTTCCCTTGGCCTTTTGGACTACCGCATGTTTCTGCTCTTGACTTTTATCCTTTACCTAGAAGGAGAGAACATTTTCCAGAAGGTCAATGAGCCTTTCTATGTCTACAGTGACCACCAAACTCTAGTTCAGTGGTTCTCAACCTTCCTAATGCGTCAACTCTTTCATACAGTGCCTATGCTGTGGTGCTCCCCCCAATATGAAATTATTTTCTTTGTTACTTCCTAACTGTAATTTTGTTACTATCATGAATTAGGCGAACCCTGTGTAAGAACAACTGCCCTAGTTGTCCAGATCTCAAGGCCATAGTCAGATAATAAGGGTTTGAGGAGTCAGTTGAGTGAGCACTAGGAGATTAGAATGATGCACAACTGAAATTGCTCTAGTACTCTCACCACCTATAACACCTGCAGGGGAGATAGAGACATAGGTAGCCCTGAGCCTAGAATATGCGATGGCTATTGGTCTCTCCCTCAAACTAAGTAAACCTGGGAAAGGCAAGAATATCCATTTATTTAGCAATTAAATAGATTAGACTAAGATTGAGTCCCTAGCAAGGTCCAAGTCCATAGAGAGGATCCCTCAGATGCTTGACATTTGGACAGGGAGATAAAGGAAAAGCATTCTAAATAGTGACCTGTATTTGAAAAGACTAAGTAAATGCCCAAGCTAGAGGATGGTTGGGGTGGGATGGGAATGACCTCCTTCAGAGAGAGTAGTTGGACCAATTGCTTTTAGAGAAGGGGGTGGCCAAACTGAAATAGAAAGAACATGGGGCAGAATTTACGAGAAAGAGGAAGAGAGAGGGGAGGGAGTCCCAAGGCAGGGAGAAGAGCACATTCAAAGGCCCTGTGGCTGGGGAAGGTTCTCAAATACTGGAGGAACCCAAAGAATTCTGACCACACCAATAGGCATCTATCCCTGCTCTCCTAGGTCTGAGCTGCACACACTGCACAAAAAGCCGTCATTCCATTCCTCTCAAGACTTTACTAGATAGCCTTAACTTCCCCTGGTTCAGATGTGAAACTTGGGGCACAGAGAGGCCTAATGGCCATTCCAAGCCCGCACCTCTAGAAAGGGGAGAATCCAAGTGCGTGTCCATGACGGCCCTGCCATGCTTCAAGAGTTGGAGGCCGTTGGGTGTGTGTCTGTGTAAGGAAGTCAGAATGGATCACCTGTCAGGACGAAGGAGGCTGGACTTAACTGGCAGGATGTGGAGTGTGAGTATTTTCTGTTTATTCTTGAAGTTGATTTCCTTGCAAACACACGCTTAAATGCCATGCACCTCTCATGAGGAAACCCATGCCAACACTCTGCTGCTCATGAACAGCCCTGCAAAAACAAATCCATACCCTTCATGCAGTCCGAGGGTGCCAGGCAGCTAGACCAGCCTTGGCCAGGCAGCTGGGGCAGAGAAACAATCAGGTCCTCAGCAAGGGAGGGAAGAAAAACAATTTCAAATTCCAGGGCCCGGGGGGCCTGTTACAGATGGCCATTGTTGGGATCAGGGAAAGCCAACTGAGGGGAGGAGATAGGGGAGCGTCTGGGGACAGGAAAGGATATGGAGGTGAGGGGCTGCTGCTCAAGGTGGGAGAGCGGTGGGGATGGGGAGAGGTCATCTCAAGACAGGACTGAAAAATTTCCTTGTTATGTGAGCTTGGGCAGGTCACCTTTAAGGCATCCTTTGCCTTCTTCAAGTTGGGTATGTGATGGGATCAATTTAGCCTCCGTCACTACTAAGGTAGGATAAGTAGTTAGGTGATGGGTAAGTGGAGGCTTGAAAACATTGGGCATGTGTGATTTAGACTATGGGAAGTCTGCCTGGATTTGGTTCTCAATTGGAATGGGTGGTGGTCCTGTTTTTCTGTGCAGCCCACTCCCAAGATTCCAGATCTACACAGGGAGTCAAGGGGAGAGGGGTGTAGCCCTGAATGTGCTGTAACATTGGAAATTCTTGTCACTTTTCTGAGTTTAATTGTCCAATTCATTCTGATTCCCAAATACTTATTTCTTGGTGCCCCGTTGCTAAGGCCACAGGGATAGAAAGTTCTCGGTAATGACCGTCCGTCCCAGAAAATTCCTTCCTGGTTGCTTCATAGACGTCAGGTCTAGAGAAGGCGAAGGACTGTTGTTTGCAGTGTGGACCTTAGTGACCAGATGGAGCTTGGGAAACTTCACAGTTCCACTTCAAATGCCTCTGTAAGAAGTCAGAGCAAACACCAGAGGTCAATGGCTAAATGATGTATGAAACCCTTTGCATGGGAGTCAAATTCCACTCCCAGCTGTTTACCAGGACACCTGCATTCTGGATATGAACATTTTGAGACCTCTTGTTGAGAGGGCAGGCAGTCCATTGAGTGATGGCCTGCCACCAACTTTTGGATTGGCCAGTGGAAGAGAGGGGAGGGAAGAAAATGGGAGATGGTGGTATGTCCCCTACGATTGAGTTAACTGGTACATTCAAAAGACAGTCACTGATAGGAATGATGGGTTATAATTTCCAGTTTTGCATCCATTTTATTTTCTCAGTTTGGGGTTATTTCAGGTTTTAAATCTTATCTGGGTAAGAAGTGATGCTAAGCTCGAGATGAGTCTACTTGATTCCTACATCCCAGGAAGTTCTTTTAACTGATCAGTTTGAACATTTGCTTCATGACTGTGCGCTTCCTTTTTTTTTTTTTTTATCAAGACATTGGTTAAATGGTTTTAACCTGTGAAGGAACTGGAAGTACTGCAGGGGGTATCTTCAATAAAGCTTTAACAATAAAGGATGTGTGTTGGAGGACTTGGTGGCAAACAGACTCAATTACTTTTGATATTATCATCTCATTGGTCAGTGATGATTGTTTTAACAATTGGGAGATTCTGCAGGAGACGTTATGCCAGGCTTTATGAAGAAGACCCTCTTGAAAGCTTCTGGGGTGAGCTGGAGGGGGGGGTACTTTACAAGGATTCATGTGGTCTGTGGGTGAAAGGGAAGCTTCCACTTCCATCACAGGGCCTCCTTGGATTGGGTCCTTGCTCCCCAGGAATGTGAGGTACAGCAATCATCATTGACCAGTGAGTTTGGGTGTCCAGTCTCCTCTTTGTTTGCCTAGTAGTCATAGTTGCTGATAAAGAAAATTTGCTTTGCCACTACCCTTCTTAGAAAACCCAGATGGGTGGAATAGAGGACTAGTGTGTCTAGAAGCATTTAAAATTTAGCCTCCTTAATGCCAAGGCCATATGTGAGTATCTATGGCTTATCAATCATCCCCTAGGCCAATCAGATGGCTTAGAGAATGAACTTAGTTTACTCACATAAAATGGAGGAATTAAATATATTATATATTTATATATATAAACACAGATCTATCTATCTGTCTATCTCTCTATCGAGAGAGCACCTGAGTGGTATAGTGGTTAGGTATGGGGCTATGATTCACATGGTCGGCTGTTCAAAAGCATCAGCAGTTCCAAGGAGGAAAGACTGGACTTTCTACTCCTGTAAACAGTTACAGTCTCAGGAACTCGCAGAGGACACCATGAGTCAGCATTGACTTGATAGCAGTCAGTTTACTTGTGTGTGTGTGTGTGTGTGTGTGTGTGTATGAACCAGTTAAGAAAATGCCTTGAAATATGCTAAGGAGAAGGCACACCAACCCCATTGCCATCGAGCGGGTTCTGGCTCTGTGGTATCCTACTATGTGCAGAGCAGATCTACTCTCCAGAGGGCTTTTAAGGTTGTGAACTATTGGTACTTGTGCTCTGGGCCTGTTTTCCAAGACACTTCTGGCTGGGTTCCCACACCAACTTTTTGGTGGACGAAGAAGAAAAGCCTGGGAGTTACTTCCAAGAAAATCAGCCCATGAAAATGCTGTGGATCACAGCAGTCCCACCTGCAGCTGCTCAGGCAGGGGTGCCAGACTGAGCAGCATCTGTGGCCGTGCTCATGGGCCACCGCAGCACAGCGTGACTGAGCAGCCTAACCAGTGGGCCAGTGTGTTAGTCCGGGCAAACTAGAGGAACAAATTTCATAGACATGCATATGGATATAAGGGAGTGGTTTATATACAAAAGGAATGGGACACTGAGAAAGCATCCTAACCCAGTCCAGTTCAAAGTCATAAGTCCGATATTAGCCCAAATGCCCCACATCAGTCTATAATGTGTCCTTCTGACTCACGAAGTCACAGATCCGTGGATGCAGAATTCCAGCTCTGGCAGGGGTCTCCCCTTGGCTCCTCGCTTCCAGGTTTCAGAGTCCATCAACAGCATCCAGTGGTGGCTGTAGCAACTCATCACTGGCAGGGGTCCCCACATGGCCTCTCCAGCTTCAGAGGTCTGGCTCCATCAGGGCAAAGCCGTGTGGCTTCTCCTGCATCTCCTTCAGCTTCTCAGATGCTGCCATATTGTCTTGTCCGTGATTCATCGTCTCTGAGACAAACTCTCAACAACTGGGGAAGATAGCTTCTCATCTTCACGAGGGAAATATTGCGAGATTTCCCAGAAGTCTAAGGAGAAAGCCATGCCCACACGGAGGCATCATTGGCTACTCAATGGCTATCTCCAGATTAACAGGTCAGACTCCACCCCTACATCTCAATCATGAAATTAACATAAGCACATATCCGCCACAGCCAGCAAGGGCGATCCCACCTGCTTGCTTGTTTCTTCTCACCGAGGGAAAAACCCTGTGAAGTCGGTGCACTTAGTACCATCTCATTTTACAGAAAACAAGACAAAGAAATAAGACCACAGAGTGGTTAAAAGAATCACTTCAAGATGACTCATCTAGAGACCCCAGATTCCAACTAGGAAAATCTGATTTTTCAGCCCACTGTCTCAAAAGCAGTACACTGGTCAGGGCTTTTCTGCCTTTGTGCAAGTGGAAAGATGCCACAGTTGGTTCTCTGACCAGCAAATCCTCCTTAGTGCCAGTGACATCACAACACTTGGGATTCAAAACTCTGATCCCCGTGGGTCAAGTATTTCCAGCATGGCTCTCCCTTGTGAGACCTTTCAGAGAGCAGACCCCCTGATGACTCCTTGTTAGACTGGACTTTTCAGTGACTGATCCTTGAACCAGCTCATTGATTTATTTATTCAATAAATATTTATTGTGCAGCTCTGTAGGGAAAGGGACTGTGATAAATGCAAGGGATAGTTCTAGAAATAAAATCAGGGCTCTGTTCTCATGGCACGTGAATTCCAGAAGGGGAGGCAGATCAGAAATGAGCCAACAGATGCCCCAGATGATGCCATGAAGAAATAGAAAGCAGGTCTAGAGCATAACGTAGCATGAGCACTGGTCCTTGGAGCCAAGGGTTCATGTGCTTGCTTGCAAACAGATACCTGTGGAAAGTCAGTCATTGAAAACCTGCTGGACTACTGGACTTTGGGGTGGCCCAGATCTGGATGGTGTTTTGTTTCATTGTGTCTGGACTCATTACACTTCATTGCAGACTCAATGGCAGCTCCTGTCACAACAGTGTCAGGTGATGTCATGGGCTTTCTCTGGCTGGTGCCGACTATGAACATGCTTGGGTGCTAACTGAAGGGTTAGAGGTTTGAATCCATCCAGTGACCCACTGGGAGAAATGTGTGGTAAACTATGGCAAAACCAGTCATTGGAAACCCAGATGGAGCCCAGTGCATCTCAGACACACATGGGGCTGCCAGAAGTAAAGGTCAACTCAATGACAACTGGACGGTGACTGGATCATAGCAAGGGTTGGATACTACTAGCCAAGGACACCATCTTCGAGTCTGTTGCCAGACAAGCCTTCTCAGAGGAAGTGGCATTTGGGCAGGGTCGTGGGGAACATGAGGAAGAGGAGCGAATACAGCCACCTATATACATGAGCGCCGTAGGTATTCTGTAAAAGAAGAGTGTCCTCTGGTGTCTTTGACTTGTGCAAAAGCACAAAGCCAGTTTGAGTCACACTGTCCTCTCAAGGATGCCCCTCAGCAAGGTGAGGCTTCTTGAGCTACCTGTACTCTGATTTCTGGAACAGGTGTGAGTTGGGTGGGTGGGTGGTCCAGTGAAACATGCTTGCTTCATGGACAGGAACGTCACGCCTGCGGTGTAAGGTTGGCTGAGTGAAGTCCTGGTGGCCCTTCTGAATGACACGAGAATGGCGTGGCTTCCATTTCCAACTCTGGTGGGCCAACACCCCAGCCATTCTTCACATGCACCACTTACTCAGAGGACAGTGGTTGGCAGAGGTGGGCAGACGCTGCCCATGGGTGCAGAGAGCAATTTTTTCTCGGTTGATTGCTGAGGACTCAGCGTCTGTCAGCCATTCTGAGCAATTGCGTGTTCCAGTCTCTGCTTTTGAAGCATTCACCAAGTGCTTTTGAAACATGCGTGGATGCACATGCATCGGTGTCCTGCCTCATGCCAGGTCTGGACACTGCTTCCAAGGCCATGGTGAGTGTGATTAGAGGGCAGGGCATGTGCGTGTCTCCTCAGAGGGCTGGATGTTCCCTCCAAGTTCTGGGCGGCGTTGAGCAATTCTGCCTGGAGACAGGGACTGGTTTGAGCAACCTCCTCTTCTTTCTTCCAGCCCAGGAGTCAGAGAAAGTTTACATCAAAAGTCTTATCTTGGTCTCTGATAGAGGGTGGATTTGAAGATTTCCAAGGTGATCTCCTTAATCCCCCGAGGAGCCAATTTTTAGGGTCTGGTGACAGCAGCAGCATGTTTGATATAAAGCTGATCTTTCTGTATCCTCCAAAGGACCATGTGGCTGACAATGACTCATGCTGTGGACCAAAGACTGTGTCCTTCATGATTTCTGATTCTGGTCTGTGATAACCCGTGAGCTTCCCTGATAACTCCCGTAATGGTGGAAGCAAATACAAAAGCTCCCCACATCCCAACTCTGTCTACCCCTTCCCAATCCCTCCCCCACCTCCTGAAATAGTCACTTTGCAGGGAAGTGTTGTTCATTGTGTGTGGTCTGGTTGACCCAGGCTCTCAGGACACTCAGCATGAGGATATGAAGCTGGAGAAATCATCAAGGCCTGCTCACATCAAGGTCTCACCAAAGAGCCACCGGCTGGTCCATTTGGGGTATGGAGCTACTTGATGGTTTGACCCAGTATGCACGGTCAGGTGCCACACCCTGGCTTCCCTCCCCCAGTGGCCCCATGACCGTCCTGTGACAGCCTCACCATCATGACAGCACTTGGCTTTCATTCTTTATGCCTCCAGCATCTGACAGGGCTTCGAAGCTGGGCGTAAGGTTTTCAATTGCTGCTGCTCCCCACCTGGGCAGCCTCTTCCTGTGCTTCCTCTAGGCCAGGGTGTAAAACGGGCAGCCCCGAGGTGATTTTTTTGTGACCCATGATGCTCTGAAATAAAATGAAAATAGAAAAAAATGTTCTGAGGAAAAGAGCGCTTAAGGGAGACCGAGGCCATACTGTACAGACAGTTCCCTCACTGCATTTTATTTCAGAGCTGCTCTGGGGCAGTAGTCCTCAACCTTCCTAAAGCTCCTCATGGGGTGGTGACCTCTCCACCCTGCCATCAAACTATTTTCGTTGCTATTTCATCACTGTAATTTTGCTATTGTGATGAATCGGGCGACCCCTGTGAAAGGGTCTTTGGACCTGCAAAGGGCTCACAGTCCACAGATTGAGAACCGCTGCTCTAGACACTCTCCTGACACCTGCCCACCTTGGGTGACCCTCGCAGGCTCCTGAAACTCCTGTGACATCAATTCCAGCATCAGAGCAGTATACAAGCCACCGCCGTTTGCCTAACTGGCAGACATGGTGTGACCCTACAGAACAGGCTGCCTTTGAAATGGCTCTCTGTCTTTTAATGGCTGGCGAATGATGTCATAAATACCCAAATGACCCTTGGCAGCAGAGAGGGTTTCTCCACTCCTGGCGTCACAGAACACAGCGTTGCCTGGCCTTGCTCCGTCTTTGACCTCAGGGACATCTGAGTCTCTGAGAGTGGGTGTTACAGGATCCCTCTCACCCAGGGACTCTAACACTCTATTGATTTCGTAGAACCAGTGCATCCTTAGAAGACAGTGACTGGTGGTTGCCATCTATTGGACCTTTTGCATCCCGCAACTTAGCTTTGTCTCCTTCTGGGTCCTTAGCAGCAGCAGCAGCAGCAGCAATGTGCTTGCAACCATTGGCGTGGTCGTTGCCTCCGTGTCTCCTTGAAGTGTTCCTTGATTGATGTTGAGGGTTTCCCTGATTCCCTTTGCGGGTAGTCTACTTACTTAGGACGTAGCATCAGCGAAGACAGACTGCTGAGAAAGGACACCCTGTTGGGGAGTGAAGAGGGTGGGAAGATAGGCTGGATGAAAGAAGAGGAGAGGCAGGAGTGGGTGAAGCACGTGCTCGTTCACTCCGCTCTAAACTAGAATTCAATGCTTTCCTGCTGGATACGGTGTCGGCGTACGGAGTAAGAAAGCTCAGACTCAAACATGGACCTGCTGTTGCAAGTAGTGAGTGACTTTGGATAAGTGCTCCCATTTTTCTGCGTTTCAGGCTCTTCTCACCTGTAAAGGAGATGGGCTTCATTTTCAACCAAATAACTTTAATGAAATGATGCTGTTGAAATGTTCTTCCAGATCGCCTGGTTCCCAACAAGTGTTTAAGAGGAAAATTGTTTCATTATTATTTTATTTAAATTCCAGGACTTCTATTTTAGAGGGTGGCACTTCCCTCCTCCAATCGTTTTATTGATATAAAATTCACATACCACACACTTCCATAGTAAAGTTGCTCTTCAAAGGAGTAGTATACACACCATCACAATCAGTTCTAGTGCACCTCCCTTTCCCGCATTCATTATTTGCTCTTCAATTCCCTTCAACCTCTCTCTGGCCCCCTCTCTAATAAGCCATTACATCAGTTATTGCCTCCATGCATCCACTCTTTCTATATTTCATAAACTGGGAAACATCACAGAAGTCATAGAAAACCAAACCAAAACAGAAACAGAAAAAAGTAAATGAGTATATATATATTCAATATACATATATGAGCAAATGAATATATAATAAATATATACAAAAAAGAAAAACATATAAAAAGTAAATGAATCTATATATTCAATATATAAGTGAATAGATAAATGAAAATATATTCAATATATTTATATATGAAGAAAGAAAAAGATCACCAGTCATATCAAACTAAGCCAAAGAGAAAATTTCTGCCATGGAGCAAGTGAGAAAGATTTAAACCAGGAGAAAATTCAGGATGCATCAAGAGGGGGGTCAATTATCCTCTAACTCATTATACTATAGTTCCTGAGAAAGTGGCCTTTCTAAAGGCTACAGTTGTAGCCAGAAATCTGTGACTTTATGTAGCCAAAATGTTTAGCCAATTCCAAATATCCTATGGTTGGTACAAGAACTTTTTAGAAACCCAGATGCTAACCAAGCCTTTACAGAATTTTTAGCAGGATTCTCTTTTTAGTTCATCTATTATAGGAATCCAGACTTAGTTCTTAATGAAGACAACAACAACAACAACACAAAAAGACCACGGTAGAAACGTTTGGCTTAGTAGGGACAGTGTGGGAAAGGATTCCTTCACCCTAACTGGAAAGAGGAGCTGTTGGGGAGAATGGGACAGCATGCCAAACCCCAGACTGGACAGCTTCGGGGGAAGTCAACATTTTAGGTGGACTTTGGTTGTTTCATGGTCTAGTTTTTCTGGGACATTCCCCCAGACTCGGTTGTGGTGGTTTGTTTAAAATTAGTTCTTGTTTTGTCTGTGGGAGAAGAATGAATGGCAGAGTCTGAGTTTAACTCTGAGCCATCTACACGTCAGGTTCTGCTGGCTGGATCACTTCTCAAAGCTGAAAGGGGAGAGATGCTGGCCCACGAGCGCCATTTGATCAAGCCTCTGTCCACTTGGCCAGAACTGCAGGGAGACAGAGACCTTCGCGTGATGTGATCCTAAATGGAGCTTATTTCTGTATGTGCTGAAATGTCTGAAATAGACTATAAGCAGCTCCTCAATTGAAAAGTGCTTTAGCGAACCCATCGCTGACTGTGAGCACAGTGCTATTTAATTTTGTCTTGAACCTTGGCTTTTATCCTGGCCAGTGGAGTCAGCTTGGACCACAACACCGGAGAGATAAGCGGGGCAGAAAGTGGGGATACTAGTATGTTTGGGCAGGATGTATTGCCACCCTGGGAGTTCACAAGAAGCCTT
>PVJH01022090.1:0-37276 GCA_004026705.1 Nesogale talazaci | reverse complement strand
GCTCAGCTGGGAAGACAGCCTTCTAGGGAGCGTGGCAGTGAACATGAGAGACGGGCTCCTGCTTCCTTGGAGGGGATGCTCCATTCTGGAAAGTGTCCAGTGTGCGGAGTGGGGCCCCAAAGCCCATCTGTAGGGAACTGGACATCCCTTCAGAGAAGGGTTGCGAGGAGCAGACGAGCCAGTCAGGGTGCAGTGTAGCAACGATGAAACATATAGCTTTCCTCTAGTTCTTTAAGGCTTCCTCCCCCCACAAACATGATCCCGATTCTACCTTACAAATCTGGCTAGACCAGAGCAGGTGCACCGGGACAGATAGGAACTGGAAACAGGGAATCCAGAACAGACGAACCCCTTCAGGACCAAGAATGAGAGTGGCGACACTGGGAGGGTGGAGGGAAGGTGGGGTAGAAAGGGGGAAACCGATCACAAGGCTCTACATATAACCCCCTCC
Source organism: Nesogale talazaci (assembly GCA_004026705.1). NCBI lineage: Eukaryota > Metazoa > Chordata > Mammalia > Afrosoricida > Tenrecidae > Nesogale > Nesogale talazaci. The sequence goes on along the minus strand of PVJH01022090.1, from coordinate 36,825 downwards.
CTGGAGGATGGTCAACAGAAAAGTGGGTGACGGGAGACGTCAGACAGTGTAAGACATGAGAAGATATTGATTTATAAATTATCAAGGGTTCCTGAGACAGGAAGGGTCCGGTAGAGGGGGGGAAATCTGAGAAGCTGATACCCAGGGCTCAGGGAGAAAGATGTTGTTTTTGAGCATGACGATGGTAACCGATGTACCAATGTGCTTGACACGATGGATTGTGATCACACCTGTATGAGCCCCCCATAAAATGATGGAAAAGAAAGCAAATGTGCAGTGGTGAGAAGAACTTGGAGCAGAAAGAGGTTCCGGAGGGGCTGTTCTGAGGCGCACCCTCCAGGCAGAGAGGGCCAGGGAGACGTCCAGTGTGACAGGCCCAGGGCACAGCTGCAGCACAGACCCAGGGGCAGGAGGGGCAGGGAGGAGGGTCTGTGGGCTCAGGGGTGGTTGGCAAGGAGACCAGGGGAAAGGGAGGCAAAAGTATCCCTCTGCAGTGCTCTCCCCCCTGAACTTGATCCAGTCCCAGAAGGAACCAAGGGGAGGAAGAGGTAAGAGGACACCGCACACAGGGTGGCAATCGGAAAACGGAGATGGGGGAGCAGCCCTGCCGCAGGGATCTGGCTTCTCCCACTAGCATGCCAGGGCGTAGGGCAGGGCATCTCCATTGTCACAAGGTGTGGCCCTCATTCGGGTCCTGGGTCCCAAGACAAATTTCAAAAATTGTTGAGCTGAACCCTGGTGGCACAGTGGTTGTGTGCGGGACTGCGGCCCACAGGGTTGACAGTTCAAATCCAGCAGCATCTCTCCAGGAGCAAGGCTGGGCCTCCTACCCCCACCAGGGCATGATGCAAGAAAAAAAAAAAGTGCTGTCAGGCGACTGGACATTGGAACACCCACCTGCTACTGCACGGCGTGAAAGGACTGTTCTAGACGTGACACTGGCCTCCTCGATCTTTTAAAGAGGTGACATGCGTGCCACATAAAGTTAACTTTTCACCGTGTCCATGGGTTAATGTGTTACCATTCAGGGAGAATCAGCACATTGACACGTTTCCCAACAACCACCACTAACTGGTCCCGAGGCATTTCACCCCACTCCCCACCCCAAAGCTCGTCTATCAATGAGGAGTCATTCTGGGGCCACCAAGTCCACTTTGGGTCAACATCTATTCCGGATGGTTCACACCAATGGAATTACAATATGCAACCTTTTGAATCGGGGTTCTTTGACTTAGCACCAGGCTTTCGTATAGACAGACAGACAGACACACACACACACACACACACATACACAGATAAGGTTTCACTTAGCACAGAACCCAGCACAGAGTAGACGCTCACACATGACGGCTGTCATTCTCTGAGGTGTGACTTCGTTCACCTCTCCACAGTAACAGCCACATGGAGGTTCTAATGCCTATTTCTCCAACAGGGAGCAGGGACGGAGGGGAAACATGAGGAGCTAATACCAAGGGCTCAAGTAGAAAGAAAATTTCTTGAGAACGATGATGGCAACACATGTACAAATGTGCTTTGCATGCACTAGAGGTATGTATCGATTGTGATAAGAGTTGTATGAGCCCCCAATTTTAAGTTGATTTTAAAACAATGTTAAGGAAGCTATTAAATAATACCTGACACCCCCCCAAAAAAAACCCCTGCAATTTAAGACAGTTCCAGGTTGCTTCTTGATTGGCAACCTGGCTTGCCGTCTTCTTCACGTTGAGCAGAGCACCGTCGTCAGCTGTGCCGCTCATCCTGACCCACCTACTCCTTGCAGGCCAAGCAGACATGGCGCTTTATGTACACGACACAGGCAACTGCTCTTCACTGAAAGCATTTTGTTATTCTTTGCAAATTGAACGCATTTTGTTAATCTTTGCAAAACCCCCTTCTGCTTCAGTGCTGAACGTCCAGAAATTGTTCTGGCAAAAGGTTTCGCTTGTTGGACGCCTTCAGAAATTGCCCGATTCCCTCTTGGCATCTTCTGGGAGGACAGCATGCCACCCTCTGCTTGTCTGACAGCTTCCCCTCTTTACATTCTGTCCCTGAAGCAACAAACACGAGAGAATGAAAACATAGTGCCTCATCTAAAAGCATAACGAGCTTTACGAAAGGAATACATATTATAAGCATCATTCCATTTAATTTCGTAGACCTCTGAGGAGAATGAACATTACTAGGAGTCCGTAGAATACATGGTTGTACACATGAACATTAAAAAACAGCAAGGAACGGAGATTCGTGATTTCCACATCAGGCGGTTGCCTAGCTGCCTACCTTAAAAAGAACCCAGATTACAAGGGCCATTTTAACGACCCGTTCACCCCTGAGCTCAATGGAAAAAATTAGACATGTGTTCTGTTGAATGGGTGCCCACTCGCTACATCCCATCACAGTCTCCCCTGATGAAAGACCAAATTTTCCTACCCTGGAGAAGGCCACTGGGCTGCCCTCAGTCACCCTGCAGCCCCTCTCTGCACCTGACTATATAGAAAGTAAAAGTCTGACACAAACCTTCTTCGACTCTTCTTTTTCTTCCTTCCTTCCTAACTTGGCTTCAAGAAGCTTCAGTGTCTTTTACTTCCATTTTCCCATGAACTTCTTGTCACCCCATCAGATGTTAGTTCTTCAACTTGGTGACTCGCTATCTGCCCAAATGCCAACACAGCCTCACTCAGAACGACATGCTACCCCCAGGAGACAGCCAGGGAGTCACAGAGCTTTGCAAGTTCTTCTGCAGCTTAGAGGGGCGGGGGGTGGGGGGGGGATGGTGTTCCACCACTATGGATAATTTAAGACTGCCCTGTGGAGGGCCACTAGTATGAGATTAAAATTAATATCTAACAAGGGAAATCAATAGCTTGGCAGGAGCGACTCATGTTATCAATTAGCATTCTCAGTGACTCTTCTTCCTGGAAAAAGATAAACTTAAAAAATGTGTTCCCTTCCAGCCCCCAGGCATCGGTACTGATTAACTTCCAGGGCATAATGTGCCATTATCTGCTGGGAACGCAGAAGGGTTCACTCCAGGAGGGCATCTGTGAGACCACGGGGAAGAGGGCGGATGTCAGGAATAATGACCAAATAGGGCTGAGCCCCGGTGGCGTAGTGGTTGAGTGCGGGACTGTAGCCCACTGGGTTGGCGGTTCAAATCCAGCAGCAGCTCTCCAAGAGCAAGACTGGGCCTCCTATTCCCACAAGAGGGCAGTGGTGCCAAAAAAACAAAAAGCCAAGAGTGATCAAACAGCAGTAACTGCCGAGGTTCAACAGAGGAGATGGTAGTCCATTGTAATGGCTATGAAATAGTGGATCTCGTATAGTAAATATCTCCACTCTCAAAATAAATAGTGGAATCAATAAATGTAAAAAAAAAAATTTAGCAGAACATTAACCAGCCATAAAAAAAGGGCCAAAGCAATCAAACAAACCAGACACCAAAAAATGCCCAATGCCCCCCACAGTGCCCTCAGGAACCAGCAGAGCTGAGCAGCAGCTGTCTTTCAGGGAGGAAGGGCAGAAAAGAGGGTACTGGCGGGGAAGAGAAGAAAAAAAATGTTTTCCTTCTTGGCTATAGTGGCTTTTACAAAATCCCTTTTTCTTTTAGAAATGTTATCATATGCTTGCTGTAGAGAATTTAGAAATGACCAAAAAAAAGGTGAGACCATTCATAAATCTACCACCGATGGTAAATAATTGAATTATGATCTAAAATGTAATAGAGGCTGGCAAACAATGTACAAGTGTGCTTGACACGATGGATGGATGGATGGGTTGCGATAAGAGTTGTATGAGCCCCCAGTAAAATGATTTTTTAAGAAAAGTAATAGAAGCATGCAAGCCTGACAAGATTAGTTAAGCACACACTTTTGTATCCTGCATTTCTCATGCATCATTCTATTCTTTGAAGTGTCACTTAGCTGTAACATATCCTATAATTCGACAGGTCCGATCATATCAAGAAGGGCGTGTAGTCATCGCCACCGTCCACTTGAGAACCTCTTCTTCCTTCCTGGGTCCATCGAGGTTGACTCCCTATCGCTCCCCCCGTTCCTCCGGTGCCCCTAGGCAGCCAACCATCCAGCTCCTCTCTATAACTCACCCATCCCACTCCCCTCAACAGAAAAACATATGAAACAAGGACAAAACACAAAAAAGGACCTAGCGACAATGACCAAAAAAAAAAAACAAACAGAGAAAGACCTCAATCTTAAAAAAAAAAAAAAAGCAGAGGATATTAAAAATTTAGAATTAAAAACAGGTCCAAAGGGCCATCTAATGACAAGGTGTGACACTCAAGCTTATTAACTATGAGGCTAAATTCCATTTCACAATGCTCTTCATCTGACAGGAGGGCAGCTCACATGTCGAGTCTGTGGGCAGTGGGACTTCACCGGGCACTCGGTCCACACAGGAACCCTATATATGGATTTGGGGCTTCCACGATTATGCATGGCATTCTGAAGCTGGCTGTTTAGAATTTAGGCATTAGCACTATTCCCGCCTCTGGATTTGGATCTTATTTACAAATCTGGGATTACATAAGCTAGTGTGCATGTTCTTCGGGAATTTAGCTGGCTCTTCCCTTAGACGGCTGCTTGATTTCAAACGAGCCTTTAAGACCCCAGACACCATTTTTCCCTGATCGCCAGAAACAGCGTCATTCTATCTTGAACATTTTCCAATACAAAGTGAAAAACAATAGACGAACAAACTGCTATGTATGCTCTCACTACCACTACTTGTAATTCATTACACATCCGAGGAGGGTCAATAATATGATGCAAAATAGCTGAGAATAACAATATGGTTACTTGGTTGCACGGTTTCCTCTTCCTTTAGTCAATAAATAACAGTCGTGATAGAAAACCAGGTTCTGGGATGACAGAGACAAGAGCTAAAGTAATTTACCTAGCGCGGAAAGCACACCTGTGGGTAGCTTGGCTCCAGGCTTCACAGGTAGGAAGAACGAGTTTCCTAGAACCAAGATGGGCAGCCCCTTGCTTTCTAGTCCCCATAGCCTAAATCCAGCACAAGGTGGAAGCCACCAGCATTTCTGAAAAAATATTCCCTCGGTCCCTGGGGAGACTCCATCATACCGGGATAGATTGTAAGTGGACGCATGAGAGATTTCAGGCAAACGTGACTGAGTCCTTGTCGAGGCTGGTGAAGAAAATTGCAGAATGTCTTCTTTTTTTAAAAAGAGAGAGAATATAATCACGTGTCCAAGAAAGTTGGCTTTACACAACCATCTTCCGAAAGCAGGTGGCTATTCCTCTCCAGGTGTAAAATTCTATCTCCTGCTGCTGTTCCAGAGCAGATGGCTGGCCCTGACAGAGCGGGATTTATCGGGTAAGAAACTCGGCTTCTGGGCTGAGCCCCAGTGGCATAGAGGTTGTGTGCGGGACTGCGGTCCACTGGGTTGGTGGTTCAAATCCAGCTGCAGCTCTCCAGGAGCAAGGCTGGGCCTCCTCCTCCCACCAGAGGGCAGTGATGCGCCTCCCCCAAAGAAACTCCGCTTCTGCCTCAGCCCTGAATTTCATAGTAATCTCAGAGGAATTAGATTTCCTGCTTGCTCCAAAGATCAGATAACCAAGCTCCAAGGGACACAGCTGGTAGAACAAGAGGCAGATGGCATGCCCTTATCGACGGGAAACACCCTTCCGCATAAGCCTGAAACTACGGCGACTGTTACAGGCCACCAAGCCCGCTCCAGCCTGCAGCACAGCACCATGCAACGCAGCAACTTGCGGGCCTGGGCCACCCTCACGAGGCCAATTGTTGGGGCCCATCGTTGGGGCCCATCACTGCAGCTGCCCTGCTGATGCCTCTCCTTGAGAGTCCCCCTCAGTCCCCTCGACCTCCTCCTTTACGAAGCACGGTGCACAATGCCTGAGAACATCAAGTATCCACAGTGTCCTCCCCTGGAGATACACTCCGTGGGAGCTTCAGTACTCTATTTTCTTTTTATCTGCATTGTTCACAACGAACATGGAGAGATTTCTGTAGAGAATATGTTAACTGGCTTCTAACATGCTAAGAACATGAGAAGGATTCAAAAGAGTCTCTCTTCCATCGGACGGTGTAAGATAGGACAAAATAATAATAATGTATAAATTATCAAGGGCTCACAAGGAGGGGCGAGCTGGGAAAACATGAGGAGTGGATACCAAGGGCTCAAGTAGAAAGCAAATGTTTTGAGAATGGTGGTGGCAACACACGTACAAATGTGCTTGACACGATGGATGCATGGATGGATTGTGATCAGAGTTGTACAAGTCCTCAATAAAATGATTTTTAAAAAAGAGTCTCTCTTCGAATAGAGTTTTAGGATCAAGCAACTCACCGCTCCAGAGAACATGCACAATATTAAAAACAAGGAAAACGTCAACTGTCTCTTCATTTCCTCCTTGTCTTCTGCTGAGCAAACAAACCCTTGTACAGACCCACATCCCCAGACACACACCCTGTACCTGTCTCCGCCTGGCACCGGGGAGGGTGCAGAGCTCTGCAACTCACCATGGCCATAACTCCGCGTCAAGGTCAGAGTTCGAGCACTGGAGCAGACGTTCCTCTGTAAAAAAAGCAGAGAGGGGGAATTACAGTGATAAGGGAAAGAGTCCTGAAATCATTAATCAGGATAACCTTTCGTTCACATGAGTTTAACCATGAGGAAGTGATATCCATCTTCATGGCAATTTCTTTATGAGTCAGAGAGACAAGAAAGCAGGTGAATAACTGTTAAAAATTATTAGAACAAGGAACTTGAATATGTCAGAAAGATAACTTTCCTATCTGCTTTTCTATTTGGAGACGCGAGGGACAGACACTGCTGCGAGTGTTTGGTGAGGGTGCAGCAACATCCTTTGTCCTCCAGGCAAACGTCGATCCTGCCCAGGGTCACAGCGGATCACAGAGACGACAAATGGTACACCAGGAAAATGTGCCTTGTATGCCAGCGTACTGTGTGTGTGTGTGTGTGTGTGTGTGTGTATGTGAGAGAGAGAGAGAGAGAGAGAGAGAGAGAGAGAGACGAAATAGGCTAGAGGCCCCAGCCAACCATAGATTTGTTTCATTTTCCTAACGGCCACTTCCACTGCCCCCATCTCAGGACCTGGAGGGGCTTCTTCCCTGTTACCCACAGGCTTCCCCACCCACAAGTTTGTCCTTGGTTCTCTTCAGCACCCCATCTCTGTCCAGAAGGTGTCCCCCTCCATTGTAACATACGTATCCGGTCATTTGCAATGCAGGCACCATCTCCATTCCAGTGCAGGAATCTTGGGGGAGTCCACGTGCTACCTATGAATTCCTTCTGTTTCTAAGTCACTGGAGCTAGGCTCCCTTCCTAAGTCTCGAGCTAAACCCTCCGGGGCGCCCCGTGGTGTCATGGCTGGGGGTGGGCTTGGTCTCCAACTTCTGCCGTTCGAAACCGCTAGCCGCTCTCAAGAAGAAAGACGGGGCTTTTGTCTCTCACACACAATTGTATTCTCGGGAACTCGCAGGGGCGGTTCTACCCGGCCCTGTCGGGTCACTGTGAGTCAGCGGTGATGTGATGGCCAGGAGGAAGAACCTTGTTCCTCAAAGGATGGCCCTCAAACCCGAACCCCCAAACCAAGCTTCACCCGGGGCCTGGTTCCCACTCACCGCCCTCAAGTTGATTCTGACTCTGAGAACCCCGAATCCCGATAGGGCAGCTTAGAACTGCCCCTTTGGATTTCCCAGACATTAAATCTTCATGGGAACAGACAGCCTTATCTTTCTCCCATGAAGCAACTGATAGATTAGAACTGCTGACCTGGTGGTTAGCGGTGGGTGCGTTGACCCCTTACATCACCAGGGCTCTAGAGATTGGGAGCTTGTTAGAAATGCAGAATTTCAGGCCCCACCTCAGACCTAAGGACCTTAACCTCTGCATTTTAAAGAAGCCTCCTAAGATACAAGTTTGACAGGAGTTGAAAATCACTGGCCTACATAGTGCTACCATGCCAAGCAGCCCTTTTGGTCACTCCCCAGAATAGCAAAGTCTTTCTTCACCCACGTTAGTGACACCTGAGCTGGGTTGGGGCACATTCATTCTCTCTTCCTTTTCCAGCTCTCTGCAGGCCTGATGTCACACTCCCATGGCTCCCCGCCCTTCACTGCAGACTGACAAACACAACCCGGTGACCGGCGAGTCCGAAGAGTCGTGTGTCAGGGGTGGATCTGTGCCCCACCGGGTTCTCCAGGGATGACGGCGGCACAGGATGTAGACCTCCAGGTCTTTCCTCTGAGGTGCGCCTGGGTGAACCTGAACCTGCAACCTTTCAGTTAACTGCTTAAAGCACCCGGGCACACCACCTCATATTAGATCCCTTCTTGAGGAACTGTCTGTTGGTTGTGGGGCATGGCCGAAGCACGGGCGTGGAGCTGTGGTTCAGAGATGACAAGGAGAAGAGGGGGCACATTCCAGGCCGAGATCAGGTAGCCAAAGCAGGTGGTGGCTAGCCAGATTAGGGCAAAGACCCGGAGAGGGAGCAGGCTCTGCCATGGGTCGGACACACGCTGTTTGGAGCGAAGAGTTTGCAGGACACGGCTGGTCCTGTACGCCATGTGGGTTGAGTCCGTCAATCACCAATGACTGCTGTAGTGCATGGAATGAAGAAGACCAAGTGCCTGCCTTGAAGGCACTTGCAAGTCGTAAATAGAGTTTCAGATACCAGTAAGATGAAAACACTGTCGAATGATAGAACATTGATTGTCAAACTACAGTTCATGGACCCAAACCTGCTTCTGTATGGCTTACAGAGAGATCGAGAGGCATAGAGGTCTGTGCAGGCCTGCCAGCCTAATGGGTCCATGGAAGCAAGGCCTGGCCATCCTCTCTCTGTCTCTTGCTCTCTGTCTCTGTCTCTCTCTCTCATACACACACACACACACACACACACACACACACACACACACTTACCAAGAGCTGGGGGCCTGACTCAAGAGGGGCTAACAACAGCTTTGACAGCTCAGATGGCCAACAAAAAGCTGACAGACATTTCCCGGCATGTGAGAATTCCACGAAATTCAAATTCGGAGTGTGCAGGGAGCACAGCCACCCCCGTGTGCTTGTATCTCGACTCCGGTGGTTTCCACGCTCCCAACAGTGGCGGCGAGTGTGGCTGCGACAGAAATCTGTGGTCAGATGTCGGTGTTTTCTACCTAACCCTTCACGGAAGAGGTGCGCCAAGCCCCGGCACACAGGATGGCCCGGTGGGGAGGAGCTGCTCTGGATCGAGTGATGGGGAAGGCGCTTCGCAGAACATGACATCTGTGGACCGAGAAGGAGGGACCGTTGGCTCAAAGGTCGGGTCGGCAGAGTGTCGGGCAGGGGCAGCAATCCGTACAAAGGTCCGTAAGTAGGAGTGCACTTGGGGTGTCTGGCGCATGGACAAAAGCAGTGGAAAGGAGGGTGAGCTTGGTATGGTTTGAGACTGGAGCAGGGGCAGGGCCATCCGCATGGGCAGGGAAGGGTGCTCCCCCCACCCCCGCCCCCACCCCCCTCTTTGGCCCTGGGCACGCCTTCATCCATGTTCTACGACTCACCATGTTCTCCACACCCCCCCCCTCCAAAGCCGCCTTTAATATGAGCCTCTCCACCCCTTTTAACCGAGCCAATAAGTGGGAAAAGTAATTGAGCAGAGCCTGTGGAAAGACTGAGAGCTGTTATTCAAGGAGCTACAAATGTTGCACCAAAGGGAAAAAAGTATCACACTTCAACACCGGGTTCTTCTGGCCAATTTCTTTTGGAACTTGGACAGCGCACAGCAAAAGTCCATTTAAAGAGATAGCTGCTAAATCTTTCTTTCTTTTCTTTTTTTTCTGCCCAAAGTCAGCTTGACACGGGGTGCGGGGTTCTCTTCATTTTATTATTGTTACAAATGCCACCCACTGTCCCTATTAATTCCTATGTGACAGCCAACTCTGAGAAGGTCGTATTTTTTTCTCCGTGGAGAAGATCAATTCTTAGCCGGCTTATAGTTGCCCTGAGGCGAGCCCCTCCCAGGGTGCTTTGGGGCTGCTTAATCTGCCTGTGACCAGATAGGGGAAGGCTACGGTAGGCCCCGACTCTTCTTGTTCTCCCCTCCATCCTCCTCTGGTCCACCTGACGATTGGTTCTGTGGCAGCACTGTCCCAACACGCTGTCTGAGGATGGGATCTCAGGGGGTGATAGAAAAGGAGAAGGGGGGGGGGACTGAGGAGGAGACACTGAATGAGGAGCAACAAGAACCCGCCCCAAGCAGAGGAGGCAGTTTTTAACTGCCTGTCCAAATCTGAACATTTATTGGGAAATTGATCCACCCAAGGGTCTTCCTGCAAACCTCCCAGGAAACACAATGGGGAGGAGGGCAGTTGTGACCCAGGTCACAGTACAAAGGCCTCGGGGGGGGGTGGGGGGGTGGGGGGGGTAGAGGCACAGAAGGCAGATGGGTATTCCCAAGGGTGTGAAAATTAACTCTGGCACGACTGCCTTTTGACTTCAAAGGCAAATAGTAAAAGGCAGTGGCATATCACTTAACCCTTTCAGAAGGGTGAGAACCTGAGAGGAGGCATGGGCCTGACTAGGAAGGAAGTTTCCAGCGAGGCACTTAGAGAAATGCACGGAGCTCACGGGACAGAGGACACTCGAGGAGCTTGGACCTGCATCAAAAATTCTGTGGGCTCTTTTTTTAAACACAGCGCTTACACATAAAGAAAGTGATTGGTTCAGGGGTCCTTAAACTTTTTAAATAGGGAGCCAGTTCACTGTCCCTCAGACCATTGGAGGGCCAGACTATAGTTTAAAAAAAAACAAACAAACTATGAACAAATGCACTGCGGGCCTGGGATGAGTCGGCTGCTAAGCAGGACACAGCAGTGGCAAAAACACCAGGTGGGCTGGACTGGTGTGTCCCATGTGCCCCTCGGGCCATGGTTTGAGGACCCCTGGATTAGTTGATAGCCTACCTTCTTCCCTCAGACAAATTCAATTCTGAGTTTTAAACCCCGACGTTACAAAGTTTGTGCCATGGATGTGCATGTGCACTGATAGCTCGCAGGGGGGCTAGGGGCAGGCGGCATCCCAGAGAGGGTGCCCGGCTTCTACCGAGTGCCGTCCAATGTGGCCTGATGAAGAGCACCTGGCACTGACGGAATACGTGTAAAATAAGGTAGAAGACTGCCTGACACAAGAGAAGGGAACTGGCTAATTCATACTGTGCACCCCTTCCCACAGCCCACCGGGAAGGGCTCCGGTTCCACGACTATCTGAGGGACGTCAGGCTTCGTGTAAGGCACTGCTGTGGTTTTGTCCCAGGGCTCCTGGGACACGAATCCAGGAGCCATCGGGGTAGGGGCCCAACCCTGCAACCACAGAGCGGCAATGTCAACTACTTTCTGGTGCGTCTCCCCTCAGAGAGCTCCTTCTGAGTTTCCCATAGGCTTTGGTGGGGGGTGTGGGTGTGGAGAGGAGAGTGTTATTTTCTTCCCATGCCAGGGTCTGGGCACACCTTGCTGTTCAGCTCTGTCGTGGCTGGTGCCGGATTGTCCCTGTTAGCTTGGCTTTGTGGACTTGGTCCCGCCGGCATCCGGCCCGCTTGAGTATTCTGCAAGCAGGGTTATGACTGCTCAATATGTCTTTGCTGGTTCTAAGGTAATGTCTTCATGTATTCTAGAACTCGATGCAGAAAAGTGTGAGGTCCAGAGCAAAGCCTTCGTGGGATGAAGAAATAGGAAAGGCTTGCAGAACAAAGCTTGAGAGGTGAACAATAGAAAACCTCCAAGAAGTGGTTCCGGCCACTTCTGCGCACACAGACACAAACACTGCACACATGACAACCCCAGAAATGTCAAGGAGCCCCTGAAATGCATTCTCCGAATTCTAGAGGCATGTCTACATGTCTTGTCTGGAAGTAACTTGCTTGTTGGGAGACCTTGAACTGAGTGTTACCTCTTGCCAGCATGCTATCAATGCAAGCGACCTTCTACCTTCCTCCCCTCCCCGTCTTCTTCATCAGACAGAGAAGCTGCACTCAGCAGGACCCTCGCTGAACTGAAAAGGAATCGCAAACACCGTCGAAATTAGGAGAAAGTGGGACCTCTCCTCCATCCGTCATATGGGGCAGAAACTGACTCCAGGTGACTCCAGGTGCAAGGCCCCAGGTGGACAATTCCTCCCGTTCACCCAGAAGTTGGACAGCAGGGAAATTTGATTCCCTCCCCTCTCCCCCCACCACCCTCCTCCAAGTGTCAGGCTAGTAAAATCAGCAGATACTCATCAGAACACACCCATGCAATGCCATCTCAATGAGAAGACAGGGCTCCTGGGCCGGAGCAGGCCTTCCACAGAGAGCTAGGACCACCATCCAAGACAACTTGCGTCCATCAGCAGTGCGGCCGACAGGGCGGATCTTGCCTTCTGAACAAGATGAGCGCTCATCCTGCCTCCTTCATCTCACAGAGATTAGGATCGACCACACACAACATATGGACATCATGTTGCAAAATGGGGGCCCATGACTGAGGGTGAAGTATTCAGAACCGGCACCCGGCCGGGGAAAGGCATATTGGCTGGGGCGGGGTTGGTACGGCTCAATCCATAGTCCCTAAAAAAGCCCGTGAACCCGAACCTGGTTTTGTTGTGTGCTCGTTCTTATCAATGGCTTTCTTTGGATTTAGGACCTTTGAGGATGTCATCAGTTCAGGTGAGGTCATCCTGGAGCAGAGGAAGAGTCAGACGGGGCTGGGGAGCCTGCTCTTTTGAAGATGCGCCTAGAAGCCAAGGAAGAACTGGAGCTACCAGCCGCTGGAGGAGGCAAGAAAGGATCTGCCTAGAGTAGAGGTCCTCAACCTGTGGGTCGTGACCCCTTGGGGGGCGGGGGGTCGAAACAACCCTTCCACTGGCGTTGCCCGATTCAGAACAGTAGCAAAATGACAGGGATGAAGTGGCAACGGAAGTAATGTTATGGTTGGGGCGTCACCACCACATGAGGAAGTGTCTGAAGGGGCTGCAGCATGAGGAAGGGGGAGAGCCGCTGCACTAGCGCCTTCAGAGACAGCTGCCCTGCTCCCACCCGGAACTCAGACTCTACAGCGGCAAACGTCTGCTGCTGGAAGCCACCTCCTTTGTCGTACTTTGTTACAGCCATCCGAGGAGGCTAAGAAAAACCCCTTTTGGTGAGTGGATAAAGATGATTTCTCTGGACCCGCTGCACTGCGGTAAATTCACTCTGATCGTGGGTGCTCTCCTTGAAACCCCAGCTTGACCGGGCAAGCTCCATTTGGATGTGGGACACGGCCAAGTGTCCCGCGTTTCCCAAGGCCAGCAACCCAGGAGATGTCCACGTGCCCTTTCTTGCAGAATCTCTCCCTTCTTCAGACGACCACATGGAGGTGAGTCACCCTTTCTCTGGGATGAGGTTTCAGCTTACATTCCACTAGGAGGACAAATTTAAACTTCTGTGGATTTGGGGAGGGTGTGGCTGGGTTCCACGCAAACAGTGAAGACTTTCAAAAGTGTCCAAGAAACAGGAAGGGAAAAAAAAATGAGAGCGACTCTTTTTCCTCGGATATAAGGTCCTTCTAAAAGCACAGGAAGTTTTGTTTCAGGGCTAGGGGGATTTGAATTGGGGGAAGTGTTTTCAATTTTTGTCCCTCCCCCCCCCCTTCACATTTTTATGTAAAGGCAAATGAGTACAGATAAATTTAGAACCTGCCTGCTAAGCTCTTCCTCCTCAGTGACTCCCAGAGACTGGGGAGAATACTCAATGAGACACTCTTGTCTAAATCTTAGCCACCTATTCACAGGCTGGCGGGAGATGATCATAATCATCATGCCAGCCTACAAATAATTAAAAAAAAACACCTGTGTTCTACATGCAATCTAAAATATCCGATTCCCTTTTCTTTATTTTATTGAAAAATCATTTTATTGGGGCTCTTACAACTCTTATTTCAATCCATACATCAATTGTATCAGGCATGTTTGTACGTATGTTGCCATCATTCTTTGCTAGACATTTACTTTTTTGTTTTGTTTTTTTTTTTTTTGGGGGGGGGGGCATCACTGCCCTGTGGTGGTGGGAGCAGGAGACCCAGCCATTGCTCCTGTGGAGCTGGAATTGAACCTCCATCCCAGTGGGCCGCAGTCCCGCCCACAACCACTATGCCACCGGGGCTCAGCCCAACATTCACTTTCTATTAAACCCTTGGGATCAGCTCCTCTTTTGTCCCCTCCCCCTCCCCACGCTCATGACTAACTTGATAGATTACAAATTATTATTATTTTATCTCGCACCAACTGCTTTCTCCCTGCTCCCATGGTTTCTGTTGTTCTTCCCCCTGGAGAGGGGTGGTGCATGGCCATGTGTCGCTCATTGCCCTTGGTTCTCCTTTTCTCCCATCCCCCCTCCCTTTCGGGTATCGCTCTTCTCACTCCTGATCCTGCATTCTGGGTGACCTGAGCTCCCGTCTCTTCTCTATACCTGTGTACATGCTTCAGCGTCGTCTGAACTGAGGAGCAGTGCTGGGGTCATGATAGCCAAGGAACCAGAGGAAAATTGTGTATTTCCTTGATGCTTTACTGCACCCTGTTTTACTCATCCCTTCCGTGTGGTTCCTCTGGGGGGGAATGTTCCTCTGGCTACAGATGGGCTTTGGCCCTCTGCTCCAACCACCCTCATCCCAACAATATGTTTTTGTTTATTTGTTTGTTATGTGCCTTCTGATGCCTGTTATTTTCCGGTCCTGATGACTCCTCATGATCACACAGGCTCATGTGCTTCTTGTGGGCTTGTTACTTCTCTGTTGGATGGCTGCTTGTTTATCTTAAGGCCTTAAGACCCAAGATGCTGTATCTTTCCATAGCCCAGCACCATCTGCCCTCTTCACTATATTTGCTTATGTACTCATGTTGTCTTCAGTGATCGTGCTGGGAGCTATCCCCTTTTCGGTTTTTCTCACGTCATGGAAAATTCTCTCAATCCATTACCCTCCCTTCCATAATTTCTTTGTCCAAATGAGAGAGGAAAGGAGGGGCTAATATTTGCTAAACATTCCTCCTGCTCTTGGTCTTAATTAATCCACCCAATAACACACATAGCCTGATTGGCCTAAAATGCACATATCATACAATTGAATTGATCAATCTTATTAAGAAGAGTTGTGCCATTATCCTCAGCACCAATTTCTGAACGTTTTCTTCACAGGTACTTAAGAAGTTTTGTAGTAACGATTATTACCTCCACCTCCTGAGTTAAAAAAATTTAGACAGGCCGAGTAATTTGCCTGAGGTCACTTGGTTAGCCCGGAGCAGAACCAAGATAAAGCAACTCTGATTGGAGAGCCACAGTTGGTGTACTGGTGCTGGCCAGTCTGTTCCGAGTCAGTCATCCACGGAACAACAGCCTGGAACACTGCCCAGCCCTGTGCCGTGTCTGACAAGTCCTGCTGCTCTCCACAGTATGAGGGTTTCGTGGGCAGTTTAATCTGAACAGCTCTCCCTCCTTTGTGGTCTGCTCTTGGTCTGCAAACTCTGCTGAAACCTGTCCTCTTTGAGTGACCCTGCTGGTATTTCAGATCCCAGTGACACAGCTTCCACCAGCACAGCAACACACAAGCCACCCCAGGACGACACACTGACACGTGGTGGATAATAGGCAGGGGCTTCCAAAAGTTTGAGGAAAAATACCACCACCTTTTAATCGCATTTCTCCATGAGCTACTTGAGGGGCCCTTGAATAATAATGAAAGTTGCCTGTGGTGCATTCTATATTAAAAGCTATGATTCAAGGGCCGCATTTTACAATCATAAAAGGAGAGTCTGGGTGGCCTGCATGATTGTCAGAATAGGGGTGTTGTCCTTCTCTCCTAAATTCAATCCTTCTCATTCCGACATCTTTCTACTTCACACAATACCTGCTTCTCCAGGCACCCGCTTTAGGTAGGACATAAATCAAAGATGCATTTGCCAATACGTTTTGCACCTGTGTGGCTCGTGTCTCTGGGTAATAATATCTTCAGCTCGCAGCAGAGAGGGCTGGAGAATTTCCTACAAGTGTTCTTTCATCCGCGCTGCCAGAGCACCTGTGCACCAGAGGCCTTTGAGGCCCTGGTCGTCTCAGGGTTTTGTTGCTGTGCTTAAGGATGCTGCCTTTTAACGGACAAACGTGACTCCCCTTCTCTTAGGCTGGGGGCCACAGAAACGAGAAGCCGGTGTCATGGTAACACTGATACTTGCTCACTATCATGGGGCTGAGATGGTAGTTGTGCTGTTGTTTCATTTGTTCACCCATTCATTCATTCATTCATTCAGTGAATATTATCTGAATGCCTGCCCCATGAAGGACACACTTAATTTCTACCTTCATGTTTTACACATCCTTCACACCGACACGTCTCTTGAGGGCATGTAAAACATGAAGGTAGAAATGAAAGTCTATATGATCTGTTCAAGAATAGCTTATCATTAAAGAGGCTGGCGATGGCTTGGTTAGCTTGCGGCCACAACAAAAACTCTTTCTAGAACTTTCTAATGGTTTTCTCTCTGTTCCTTACATGGTCCACTGAGTGACACTGGGCACCAAGGAGGCTGGTTTCATATTCCTTGGTGTGTTCTCTGGAGAGGGAAGATTTGAATTGTAAATAGCTACTGACTGACTTTTCAGGCACATCTTGTCCTTTGTCAGTCTGATATCAGTTCATTCTCTTTGCCCAGTGGATCGGTGTGATAACTTGCTTCAGAGAAGTTAAACGTGGGGCCCACGGCAGCCACACATGTCGTAGGTGGTTGGAGTCATCTTGCTACATGTCCGAGACTAGCGAGTTTTATATCATACCACGTTGAATCCACGTGTTGTGTCCATGTATGTATAATTATGTCCTGGGGAAGGCAATGATTCTAGAAGCCTTTCGAAAAATCATGGAATCAAAAAAATCTCAGATGATCACTTGTCCTGCTGAGT
Source organism: Nesogale talazaci (assembly GCA_004026705.1). Lineage (NCBI taxonomy): Eukaryota > Metazoa > Chordata > Mammalia > Afrosoricida > Tenrecidae > Nesogale > Nesogale talazaci. Next base: position 19,861 of record PVJH01022090.1, on the reverse strand, counting down.
CAAACAGATTCTTGATCGTCATATCTGGAACCACCGCACGCCCACACACAAAACCACAACCCAAAGAGATGCCTCTCCCAGACTTGACAGGCCCCCACCTCTCCTGGCAGAAAGCTGACACCAGTCACATGTTTCACACCAGGCTGTTGGCTCTTTGAAGAGAGAAGCACATTTCAGACTCCTCCCTCCCACCCCCGCCCAGTTCAGCCACGCAGTCCTACTGGAGGTAGACTGTGGACAGAGCCTTTGGCTGCACACGTGACCATGGCCCACTGAGAAAGATGTCAGCCAGTGGTTCTCAACCTTCCTAATACCTCGACCCTCTCATATAGATCCTCCTGTGTGGTGACCGCCCCCCCCCCCCAGTCATAACATTCTTTTCATTGCTACTTCATCACTGTCACTTTGCTATTATGAATCGGGCGACCCCTGTGACAGGGTCTTTCGACCCCCGGGTTGAGAACGGCTGATGTCAGCATTCCATGCAGGCGCAGCGGGTTCCCTCCACGGGGAACAGGCCAGGCTGCTTAGTGAGGCTCAGGGCGGCCTTGGCTGACCCGCCCACAATACCAAAGAATGAAAAGTACAGACGACTTCAGAGACTGGCCGACTCGGTGTCACAGGCCCTGTCCAAAGGGTCTAAGGACCATGACTCATTTGAGTATGTTTATTCTCAGTCGGGCTACCATGAAGTGAGGAAGACAGAGTCCATAAATAGCTCTTTGCCCCATGAGCCAAAAGCTCTCACTCAAAGCCTGGGCTGGGTTTGGCAGCTAGGTATTCCTTGTGCTAAGGGAGGCAGTGGCTCACCAGACCAAGCACACACACACACACACACACACACACACACACAACTAGTCTTTATATGCCCTGGGGCTGATCTTGCCCTATTTCAGATCGCCGCCACCTCGCTAGAAGAACAGACGGAAGGTGGGCCCATGTTTCTCCGGGCCTCCCCTGGTGCTCCTGGGCCCTTAAGCAGGCACATGGAATCATAGACAAATGTCCTAGGGTACCACACCTTTGCATCTTAAGATGCACCCTCGCTTTCCCCCACTTTGAGAGGCAGGAGGAAAAAGTATGTCTTATGGTCCGACAAATATGTAATATTTCCTACCCAAGAAGCTTCACAGCGGCCGATTCACAATTCGATGCAGAGGGTTCATGGACGACCTGCTCAGAGTAGGACCAGACAGGACCACCTCAAAGGTCAACAAAGAGCCAAAGAAAAAAAAAACCCACAAAAAGGCTGAGCCCCGGTGGCGTAGTGGTTGTGCGTGGGACTGCGGCCCACTGGGTTGGAGGTTCAAATCCAGCAGCAAGGCTGGGCCTCCTACTCCCACCACCAGAGGGCAGTGATGCCCCCAAAACCCAAAAAAAAAAAACACAAAAAGGTCAACAAAGAGCTACATTTATATGAGGGAATGCTCAAAAGACTCGCTTGCTGCCTGGAGTCCGTTCAATGCATCGCAACCCTGTAGGACAGGATGGAACTCCTCCTGAGAACTTCCTCTGTCGCCTGCAGGGTGCCTGGCAGTCTCGAACTGCTGACCTCAAGGTCAGCAACCCAGCATGCAACCCCTATGCCACCAGAGTGGCTCATAAAGAGACGCTCTTCAGCCAGATAGTGACGACGTGAATGGACCTCAGAAACACTACTCTGAGTGAGACACCCCACACACAAAGTATGCATGTGAAAGTTCAGAACAAACAAAGCCGGCACAGTCTGCTAGCAAGTACTAAGCCATGCCCTGCGAACTGTCTCCTTTCATTCTGGCCCCCGCCATGCCATGCCATGCCTTGTCGGAGGTGGGCAAGCCCTCTTTCCCCTGACCACTTACTCTCTCACTCCCCCAACACTCCATTCTTTTCAGGAGACAAGTCAAATCTGGCAGAAAGACACACCGTCAAAATGTCTTCTACGGTGGGTTTTTTTTTTCTTACTTCAAAATTGGAAAATTGCTCTTTCTGAGGCAGCCTCTCCCACTTGTTCATGAGAAACCTCATGAAGGCATGCGAAATTCAGAACAAAGCCCACAAAACAGAACCCTAAAGCTGGCGGGAGGTCATGTGAGAAGCAAAGAGGAACTGAAAGGAGTGGAAGGCAGCTGGAGCAGATGTGCAGGGATGACGTGAGGGAGCCTCCCCCCTGCCCCCCCCCACCCCCCATAGGACAAGGGGAAAGCCTCCTCCTCCCTCCCTGCAGTGAGGAGCCGGAAGGAGGCCAACCCCCCAGCCCTATTGCTATGAGATGCTGGGCAGTGGATCTGGACCCAGACTGACCCCATGGGACAGAGCTGCACTGCCTGAGGTTGTCTTGGCTGTCACTCTTCCAGAAGCAGACCCTCAGGCCTGTCCCCACACTGAGCAGCCAGCTGGACTTGAACTGGCCACCTTTAGGTTCACAGCCAAGCTCTCAATAGCTGCACCAGGAGGCCCACAGGCATCAAGTCAATTCCAACTCACAGAGCCCGTGTGGACCAAGGGAACAAAGCATGGCTCCGTCCCGGGCCAACCTCTCCATTGAGCATGCATCCCTGCTGCCGCCGCCGCTCTGTCAGTTGACCTCATTGGGTCTCTTGCTTTTGTTGATTGAGCCTCTACTGGGCCAAGAATGATCTGCTTCTCCGGTCCTCCGAGAACACGCCCAACGTCTGTGAAACACGGGTCTTGGCATTCTTGCTTCTCAGGAGGGTTCTGGCTGCACTTTCCCCAAGAGAGACTGGCTCCCTGTTCAGGGAGTCCGGGGCACCCTCGATGAACTTGACGGACAGCAGGGGGCACTTTCTCAGCCGTCCTCATTCACCATGCAGCTTCTGCACTGCTACGAGGTGGCCGGACACACCGCGGCTGCCCTCAGAGGGACAGCTCTGCTCTCTGACATGGTGATGAAGGCTTTTGCAGCAGATCTGCCCCCTGTGACACAGTCTGTAACTGCCGCTTCAAGGTGCACGTTGAGTCCTGGCCCTACTCACCCCCACGCGAGCCAAGAACCTGGGGGGAAACTACAGTAGAGCGTAGCCCAAGTGACAGGTGGTCTGTGGAGAGAACCTTCGAAGAACTGCATGCTGGGAGGGACAGTTTCACAAGGATTACTTCAGTTCAGAATTGACTGGAGAGCCTCTGGCAGTGTTAGCATTCCCTGATATAATCCTTCCACCCCAGAGATAGGACACACACCAGTAGCCTCAGGAACAGAAGCAATGGTACAAGGTGCAAACATCATTAGAAGGGATGAGTTGTTTTTAATATACGATATTTGTGTTTCTATTTAATAACTATTACCTGCCGCTCACTTTGCCATACAGCAGTGGCTTACATGCTACTGGAGTCTGGCAGTGCTGCTACTGGTATTTCAAATATCAAAACAGGCCCCCGGTGTAGGAAGGCTGTACTAAAAGAGATGAGGCAGAAGTCCTGGCAGTCTACTTGGAAAAATCAGCCAACAAGAACCAGGGCTGCAACGAGGGGATCGATCCTGCGACGGGGCAAGAGCAGGCAGCTTTGCGTTCTGCCAGGCTGTGGACTCAGTTTTAATGCCGAAGCACTCGGGGCAGCCCGTTTGGTTGCTTTGGTTGTTGGATAAAAGGATAAGGCGTCGCTCAGATGTCTAAAATGTCTCCAGACATGTGTCCTTTCATAAACAAATATTCCGGGTCAACATTTTACTTCAATAGAAGTGAATGGGAGATAAATGAGGGGGGAAAAAACCCTATATATTAATGGAAGAGAGGTTGCACCATTAAAAAAAATCTGGGTAAACATGACTCAGGAAATGGCGGTGCCCCAAGCATTATGTAAACACTCAGGTTCTCAAAAACACCCACTGCAAACAGGCATGACCCGGGTCCGGCTGAGTCTGCGCGGTTGACTATCGACATCAAATTCTTTTTCCACGCGTGGCAGCTGGCACAGGATGTGATGAGACCGCTCCTCCCAGGCTGGGGGCGGCAGCGGGGGCTCGGGAATACCAGGGTGTTCCCCTCCCGGCTCTGTCCTTTCTGGCCTTGGGCGCCCTTGAGAGTTAGCGAGTTCTGGACTAACAGCGGGATCCTAAAGGCTTCTTCAGGGGATTTCTTGGGAGGATTCGCAACCCCGAGAGCCACACTCACCCCACCCTCCGTCCTGGTTAAGAGACTCTCTTTTCTAACACAAACTAAAGTGGCTGGGCAAAGTCCCCACATTTTGTTGGTGCCGTCAACAAAATGGTTGGTGCGGTGTCGGTGCTGCACCCTAACTGGTATAATGCGGACCCACGTGGCACCCCCGGGGCATGAAAGAACTAAATGATGCTCAGCCCTGCTCATTATTGTGACTGTTGGTATGTCTTCCAACAGAGGGAGCTAATCTTCCAACACCAAACCGGACAGAAATCTGTTGGGAAGCAAAGAGTTTTTACCAGGTTGTTTTCAGATACAAGTTGCCAGGTCTTTCTTCCGCACCAATCTTCGCCTAGAAGCTCCCCCGGGCACCTGTCCAGCAGGAGACTCTCCTTTGTCTGAGTTAACACTGGTGGCAGAACGGCCGGCATCGGGGCTACGTGCAAGATGCCACCTTATGGCAAACTGGCGGTGGTCTCTCACCTGAGGAGTACCCCTTCCCCAAACACTTGGAAAAGCTCTAGAAATACCAGATTTGGGGACCCAGGACTCTAGAGCCTAAGACTGTCATGGGTCTTGGATGGGACCCAGAGAGCAGGCAGTATCCTTTTCCAGCCTCGTCCACGCCCATACCTGGCTCTGATCCTCACACAGGTGGCCTCCGGCCCTCAGATGCAAAGAGAGCTGCTGTGTGTGTCCTGCTTGCATGCCAGATGCTGCGGTTGCCCTAACTCAAATATTTACCTGCCCCCATCGGGCACTAGGCTGAGCGGGAGACTCGAGGGTGCAGGAGACACCACCCTGCTGCCAAGGAGCATGTCACTTAGGAAGAGCAACAGAGCAGGTTCACGTCTAATCCCTGGACAAAAACAGCAGGTGGGGCGTGTTAACAGCGTCGCAAAGTGAGGGGAGACGGCCCACCAAGTCCCCAGGGCGTCCCAAGGAGCTGCCCCTTTGACGTCGACTGTGCGTGCAGGTGGGCTGTCCATGGGGAAAGTGCGTTCTCAGACAGCAAACGTCAAAAAGCCCTCGTCCTGCCTCTAAGTGGTCAGACTTCTTTGGAAAAGCCCTTTGTGGGGCGTGGGTTAGGCTGGCGTTTGAGGACTTTGTGAAGGCCTCAGGGGAGAAAAAAAAGTGGGGGAGGAATTTTTCACACCATGAGTCACTTTGTGGCAGCCCATTCTTCGTGGCTGGGCTAAGTTTTCCAGGCTCTGGGGAATGGTATGTTCACTTGGGACCAGTCTAGTGAGCGCCCACTATGTGTTCGGTCCTAGGCAAGGCCAGAGGATTGGGGTGGGGGAGCGGCATCATGCCGATGGAGCAGACAGGCTTTGTCGTCTTTGGGCGAGAGAGGGGTGGGGCACAGAGCCAGGGCATTGGAGTGGGGCCCCCAGCCAGTGAGTCGGGTAAGAAGATGACCTCTGGGCTAAAGCTTGAAGAGTCCTTCAGGAGTTGGTGGGCCTTAGGATAGAGGACAGGGATATCTTGTTTCTCCATGGTTAAATCTCTGCTTTAATTCCTTCCTGGTATTTAATACCTACTCTTTTTCTCTAGTAAAACACTTTGATTAAGCCGCTGGGTGATACACTTGAGACAGGTGCCCAAGAAAACGGACTTACCATCTAGGGCAGCAGCTCTGCAGAGAGGATCTGGGGACCTCTTCAACCTGTCCCCCAGACCTGACTGGCCTGGGCTCCCCCAGGCCTCCTGAAAATGGCCTCAAAACCTTGTGGGAGCCCAGCTCTGTTCTCTGGACTCAGGCCTGTGCCTCTAGAGGGCCATGACCTGACTTTCTCATCCCTCTGCCTGTGCTAAGTTCTTACACCCCTGTCCTACACTGAATATAAAGGTGTTCCCCACCCCCAAAAGCTGCCTCTGACCTTCCAACCTCAAGTAGGGAAATCCCATGCCCTTCCTTTAGTATTCCATGGCAGTATATGCCCAGGGTATCAAATCTCCTATCAGACGTCCTGTGGCTCCTGATTTGTGGATTTCCTGGGTGAAATCTGAGTGTTTCCTTTTTGAATTCCTAGCACCTATTGCAAAATTAAACGAACCTCTGTTCCCTTGACAGGGACCATTAACCTCACAGTCAGGGACAGCCCTACAACGCACAGTCTCACTCTGACACCCAGAGGTCTCTCAGAATCAAAATTGATTTCATGATAATTGTTTGGGCAGGGGGCGGAGGAGCGGGAAAGGGGTTCCTTTTTGTTTTTTTGCTGTTTGCTTTTCATTTTGGATTTTTTTTTTTAAGAGTGGGGGAGAACTTCCATCCAACCTAGTCTTTGAAGACCCTCCCCTCTCCCCCTGCAGGTGCTGGGCTGCGTCCTTGGGTGCTGCTCTGAGCCCTGCTCCTATCAGAAGGGCTACCAGGATCATGTTGCAGCACACCAGGCAGCTAGAACGACCCAGGCCAACGGAAGCTCCTCGTGGCCAGGTGTCTTGGCATCGATTGCACCTCTTCTCTGAAAGCGTCAGCTCTATCTCCTACCACTGCCTGCTTGGGCCCATCCCCCCATTTTAATCCACGATGACTAGAACAAGGAGCTGGGGGTGGGTGTGGGTGAGGTGTCACACTCACTGCTAACAGACAGGTGGGGTGAGTGGTTCACAACTGCGCGCTTTGTCTCTGCAGGCGAGACACCTGGGGAGCTGTTTCCATACAGCTTAGAGCCACCCAAACCCTACAGGGCATGCTAGGCTTTGTCACGTGAGCTGTGACCACTCAACACTCCCAACAAAAACAACAGGCAGTCAAATGACAGCGTGCCAGAGCAGCGGATAGAGAATCAGAGGGCCAGGATCAAATCCTCACTCTTGCTGATGTGAAACCTTGAGCCAATCACTGGTGCCTCCGTTTCCACAGCTATAGAATGGAGGGCATAAAAAGAGCACTAACGTGGGTGACAATTGCAAGCCAGGTCCTCAGCCAGGCTCGTGGCTTCTTCAGGCCCTGTAGCATGGAAGCTCCAGCACACAGAGGCAGACCAAGCGCCTGCGGGAGGTCACAAGTGGGACTGGGGCTCTGAGCCTTGCTATAACTGCAAGGATGTCCCAGACAGAGCCCCGCTCCAGCAGGTCTTTCCAGTCAACAGGCCCCGACTCATCCCATCTGCCTCTGCTCTCCTGCAGCTAAAGCAACACTGGAAACCAGTCAGACCCTTTGAAAAACGGCACTTCCCCTACCATCCAATTCCAAGCTCCTGGCTTTCCATTTGGGACAAGCCGAGGGACATACACTACACAACGACGTGACTCAATGAACGCGTGAGGCCAGAGGAGCACTGGCGACTTCCGCGCCATGCAAATGAGACCAGAAGAGTCTTTCTTTCCTCTTCGCATACAAATAGGCCCATATATGATTATATGCTAAATTTCAAGGTTGGAGAATTTATTTGATTATTGAACACTCCTCATTTCTGTCTTGTTGTTTCTCTCCACAATGTTAAACGGGCATGTGGGTTTCTGTAACTCTACTTAACAAATTAGAAGATAAAATACAAACATGATAAAACATTCAAACAGACCTTTGACCTGACATCCACAAAGGCAACCATTATGATAATGTTCCTGTGTCTCCTTCCAGAAGTACTTAATTATGGGTTCAGAGGATGGCTGTGCACGCCTTGAAGCTACACGAAAAAAACACTACATGTTTCTATGGTTTTTCTTTTCTGTCTTGAGAGAGGTTCCATAGCTGTTACCAGACTCTCAAAGGGAACTGTGGCTTCCACAAAGGTTGAGGACTATGGAATTGCAGAGACCCCCAAACAGCAATGACTACAGTTGAATGAAGCTAAGCAGAGCCCAGAAAATGTCTCCCAGGAATGACGAAGAGGGTCTATGTTAGGGGCCAAATATCAAAACTCACAGCCATCCAGACTCACAGTGACGCTTCAGAAGAGAGTAGAACAGGCCCAGGAAACTTCCAAAATGATAAATCTTTATAGAATCCAAAACGATAAATCTTTATAGAATCAGACTGCCAGTACCAGGCGGCTAATTGCAAGGTCTCGGGTACAAACCCACCAGCCCCAGCCCCAGCCACAGGCACAGCCATAGCCAGCAACATCCTAGAGCAAAGCTTCACCACCATCTACCCACCATATTAAGCAAAGCAAGAGTGGAGAGTAAGATTACTGAGGGCTGCCAGTTCCCATGTAGTTACTGTCTCAGAAAGCCCTCAAGGGGAAGTTGGGCCCTGTCCTATCTATTCAGTCTCTTTGAGTCAGAATGGCCGCACCCTGGGAGTTGTGTTGTTAATAGGGTTGCAATAATCCCTGGTGGTGCCGTAGATAAAGCACTCAACTTTGAGTAAAACATTGACAGCCGAAACCCACAGGAGAAAGGTAGGGCCATCTGTTCTGCAAAGATGTCCAGCCTTGAAAACCTGCCGGGCAGGTCTCCTCTGTCCTACAGTCACTACGAGTTGAACCGAACGATCTGGCCATGAGGCTGGTTTGCGTTTGGTGACAGAGTTGTTAAGAGGCAGAATCGGCTCTGAAGCAACGGGCCCCCTGCACACCAGGCCCACTGTGGTGTTCCCTTTCCCATCTAAGTGATCCCAGTTCTTTCTGCCAGCCCTCAGGTTTCATCTCTCTGCTTAAGCTGAGGTTTGATAAGAACCACTGCCCCAGTGGCGCAGTGGTTGTGTGCCAAACTGGAGCCCATAGGGTTGACGGTTCAAATCCAGCAGCAGCTCTCCAGGAGCAAGGCTGGGCTTCCTACTCCCACCAGGGCAGCGAGTGGGAGAGAAGAAACACAATGGATCAAGACTTAGTCAATAAGCCAGTAGACACAAATATCCATCCCAAAGCCCTACAAACCAACTGCTGATGAGGGTCCAGTAAAACCCTCAAGGCTCTGAAGTTCATCCACGGCCTGACCTTGACTGCTGACCACCACTGGGGACTTTGGGTTCCTCGTGTGCAAAAGAAGGTTAACGGCCTCGGGTTGAAATAACGGCCTAGATGAAGGTGACTGTCACCAGAAGGCGCTTTTGGGTAGACACGGTGCTTACCCAACCGGCAGCCACGAGTAGCCAGTGAGTGCAAACCCTCTGGGCTAGGGCTAGGTTTAGGGCGAATTGGGCCTCACCGTCTGAGCAAGCTGACCTTGCGCCTTTTTGCAGCATGTCACAAAAGGTATATGAGTTTGGGGCTCTGCTCCACAATCGATCTGTGATTATTTTCGTATAGAGAGAGGCACACCTCTACAGATGAATTAGATGGAAACAAAGGAACAGCTGTATATAAGCGAGGGAAATGGCTTCAGGCTGCTGGAGCCCCACTTGACGGCATGTGTCAAACTCTCAGTTGCTTTCAGAGAAAAATGATCCCTCACCCAGGGGAACAACATTTAGGAGCAAAAACTCAGGGGAATCAGTGAGGGGGTGTGTGCCCCGCCCCCAGGTCAGACCGATTCAGAATGCAGGGGTTCTGACCTTAGCCAGATAGGGCTGTGGGAAGTTACTTGGTCTTGAGCCCACGAGTGAGTGAGTGAGTGGGTGAATGAGTGAATGAGTGAGTGGGTGAATGAGTGAGTGAGTGAGTGGTGAGTTAGAATTGCCTCGATTGATGGCAGTGAGTTGTTTTTTTTTGTTTTTTTTTAATCTGGGTAGCCTGACATACATTTCCCAAGTCTGATTCCTATTTTTCTGGAACTTACAGAATAAGGTCACGAATGCCCCTACAAGGAGCCCCGGTGATGCGCTAAGGCAGGCAATGGCCTGCTAACTACAAAGTCAACAGTTCAAATCCACCAGCCCCTCCGTGTGCAAGGGTGGAAGCTGTCTGTTCCTGTAAAGATTTATAGTCCAGGAACCCCTCTATACGGGGGAGCTATGAGTCAGAATCGACTCATGGGCTGTAGAATGATTAACTCGGAAGTGTCTGGCAATTCATATGATCCTGGCTATCGATAGAAATGACCTGCAATGGCAGGGGCAGGTGGAGGCCTTGGAAGGAGGGGCTGCTCTCCATCCTTCCCTGCTGGCTCCATGGGGCCCATGCCCTTCCCATTCTCCACATTAGACTAAAGGTGTGGATTACTGAGAACCACAGTGTTCAAAACAGCTCACAGGAGACTTGCAACAAATTGGGGGTTGGGGGGCGCTGGGAGGGAAGCACTTAAAGTGAGAACAGTCATGAAAACTCAACAGCCTCTGTGGCCCCCAGGTCTCCAGCGGGTCAAAGCCAGACAAAACAGTGAGCGTTAACGGCCTACCTTCAGTAACAGATTCTCCTGTTCCAAGCAGTGTTTTACCGGCAACCAACTATGAAGGTTACCAGTGACGGTAAGTTGTTTTTTTTTAAAGGAAAGAAGGAAAGAAAACGAGTAAACCTTAGCCAAATCCGCCTGAGACAGAAGCAGAGAATTCAGTCTGTTCTTAGCGTCCGAGCCCAGCCCAGTGCCTGGCACACGCGTGTAACAAACGACCGACTGACGGCGGGTCCTAAGCGGGACCGAGAGAGGGCTTCGTGGACCGTCCCTGTGGGTAGAGGCCGCGCTCACCCCACTAGAAGCCAGTCCCTGGCCGGGAGGAGGGTTCCCAGACCACACCCTGATTGCCCTTCTGGGTGCAGCACGCTTGCAAGGAACCCCCGGGGCTCGGGCACCCCGTCTCCCAGCGCCCCTCCTTACCAGTTGGTGCCGGGGCAGCGGTGCAGAGCGCGCGCTCGGCTTGTCCTCGGAAGTCGCACACCCTCCGCCGCCCGCCGCGCTAACCCGGGGTTTTATCCCGGCCCGGCCCGGCCCACTTTGGGGCGGAGACGGCGTGCGAGTTCTTGTCCCTCTGCCCACGGGACCGGAAAATCCCGCCCAGGGCGAAGCGCACCTGGCGCCTCCCGCCCGGACCGGACCGGACCGGCCCGGGGCCGCCGCTCTGGGGGCTAGAGCCGCCGGTGGGGACCCCCAAGAGCGGCCGGTTCTGCCCGGCACGTTTCCTCCCCGGGCCGCCCCGCCCCTCCGTCCCGCAGAAGCGAGGAAGTTTGACTTTAGGGTGCCGGGCGTCCCACCCCCACCCCACCCCCCGTGTACACATGCGCAGATCATTCCCAAATGCCCGACCGCGCCCTGGCAGCGCCCAGCTCCCGGGTGGGGGGGATGGGGTGGGGGGGCTGTCCCGCGGCAAATCCGAGCTTCCTCCCCGGGAGTTGAGCCCCCGCCCCCTCGCCACCTCTCCCTCCACCGCCCACCCGAACCCCAGAACAAGGAAACAGTCTCACAAGCCTACATTGCGCCTTCCAAAAAGTGTCCTGCGCTTCCACTGCCTTCCGGGACAGTGGTTTTTCCTTTGCGGACGTAGGTGCTCAGCCCATGCAGGGCATCTCTGGGAAGATTTTGTCTCTCTCTTCGCCGGTGCATTGTGATGGGGTTCTAGGAAATCGGCACCCCCGTCACTAGGCAGTGGTGTGGGGGCTGTGTGTTGGGCAGCGCATGCCACAGGGTTGACGGTTTGAGACCTCCTGCAGCTCTTTGGGGGGAGAGCCTGGCTTCTCTGCTTCCATAAACAGTTACAGTCCTGGAAACCCAGGGTGGGGTGGCCACAGTGAGTCAGCATGGACTTGATGGCAGTGACTTTGATGTGTGTGTGTGTGTGTGTGTGTAGTCTGATTATTCAGAAGTCAGTGATCTGAGCAGTCAGCAATCTAACGAAAACACCGCCCTTGGCATCCCTCTGTAGCTAAGGGAACAATCTCAAGGTCATAGGAGTCCCCTGAGACTGCGGTTAGTTCACTTCCCTCCTTTCCCCTGGTTAATTTTAAGAAAAGGCAAGTTACAGCAGTTACGATTAGAGACCCTTACACCAAGGTGGCCCAAGGGTTAAGCACTGGGCTACTAGCTTATTTAAAGAGTAAGCAATAGAATAAAATAAGGATAATTCGTCCCGCATCCCTTAAAAATCACAAAAGCACGTAGATACATATCCATCCAACAATCCTCAAACTCACTGCCATGGAGTCCACGCTGACTAATGCCACCCTAGAGAACAGGGCAGAAGTACCCTTTATGGGTTTCTGAAACTGGAACTCTTATTTTTTTTTTTGAGACTGGAACTCTTTAAGGGAGTAAAAAGCCTGGTTTTTTTTTTCCCTGTGGAGTGTCTTGTGGTTTCAAACCGCTGACCTTGTAGTTAGCAGCCCAGCTCGAGGCCACCTTTCAAAGCAAAAATCCGACTTGGAAAAACCATGCACCAGCTGAGAGGGAGTCCCACGTTGAGTCTCCCCTCTCCAAAGAAAGACCCTGGGGCGAGGTTGAGGGCTGACTTTGAAGGAGCATCAAATAAAGCCGACCACTCTCGTTGCCCATTCTGAGTCACAGGGCCCCCACGTGCGTCAGAGCAGACCGCCCTCCGGTGTTTTTCAACAGCGGATGTTTCAGGAGGATGTCACCAGGTCTTTCTTCCAAGGGACCTCTGCGTGGATTCAAACCACCTTTCAGTTAGCAGCAGAGCACTAACAAACCACCGGGGAAAACTCCACAGGTTCTCCCTGCTCTGGCGCTCCCGTGGGATCAGGTGGAGGCCACACTTCAATAGAAACCGCCTCATTGCCCAGCTTCCTCCTCTGCTCGCCCCACCCTCTCGTCTACTTAACAGCTGTCTCCTGAGGAGGCTCCCTGTCAAGGCACTTGCACGGCCTTCTGCTTCTAGGGAGCATGGTCTCAGGGTATTTGAAAAATTAATGTAGTTGTTGAAATGAAAGACTCCAAGAAGCCTTTCAATTAATGAGAGGAAAATTAACCTCTGAATTTACCCCGGTTCCCTCTAGGACTGTCCATGAAAGCAATAGTCGTTTACTTTTTTTTTTTTTTTAAACTTCTTGCCAGAAAAAGGGAGAAGGGGCAGCGAAAACAGAATTTTGGAATCTGGAAACGACAGGACCTCTCCGACAAGAGGACCCAAGGATAAAGTGAGCAGACATCCTGCTTTTAACAATTTGTCCTGCGTCCTGCAGTGTTTTAAAATAAAAATAAATAGCAGCGACACCCCCCAAATTAAAATAAATATATTACATTACTATTTTCGCATTCTATGAACATTTTTGTTGCTCCATATAGACCAAAATTTTCATCAAAACCCCCACCCCCACCCCACCCCCTGGTCAATGGTGTCCCACTTAAAATCTGGCCACTTTAGGGGTTCCCAAATGACCACACTTCAGCTGAGCAGGCGCTTCTAGGGTGTCCCCCCCCCGATTCCCCAGATAGCCAGGGTCCACAGCAGAACCCGAGGCCTTCTAAAGGCTCCCTGATCCAGCCTAACGGGACACATGGACTTAGCCAAGAGCCCCAAGTTTCTGAAATGAGTTCAAGCATGGGAGTGTCATGGTGTCAGTGGTATCCCAGCTCATTTCAAACTTGACATGGACTCCCCCAGCACGACACCCTTTGTCACAGACTCTCCTGTCCAGCCAGCCACCCATGTGCCCCTGTAAGCAGTCCCGAGTCCCCCTTGCGATTAAAATGATGTCTGTCAGCCAAGTCCTTAGTTCTTTGATCTCTCAGCACCAACACAGAGAGTCTCTCCTCCTCTTGCAGTTGAGTTCCCACAAATGGGTGAGTCTGAAGGGAGGATTTGTCTGAAATGTGTAAGAGACCAAACAAAAATCCAATCAGGCTGCTCCTCAGGCTGCACGGCTGCCTCTGACCCAAGGTGGAAACCTATTTCCCAGAGAAGAGACCGGGAGCTCAGGAATGGAGACTCATGATTTTCTAAGCCTGCCTAGACCCCAAAACATAATGACTTCAAACAGCATCCACTGTGGTGCTACGGCCGGTCACTAAGATTTGGGATCGTTGGCTAGGCAGGCTTAGCAAACCAGAATGCCTTGCCCGTATTTCACTGGAAGCAGGGCTAGGCGGGGCAACCCTTCTGCCTCATGCAGCACCAATAAGCCATTGGGTGCTGGTCAGCTGGCACCCAGGCTCCTTTGGAGACTTTACTTACATGCCTGGGATTTGGGCAGAGGGAGGTGGGAGGCTGGCCTCCGCCGTCTCGATCCACCAGAGCACCTGCCTGCGTCCTCTCCGGTAAGGGCAATCTTGGGTAGGTAGTTTAACTTCTTACAGACGCTCATACCCATAATCCCAGGCAGAAGCCCCTAGGCCTGGAGAGCCCTGGACATGATTTCTACCACACACACGGATCTCTAAAACCAGCCCAGGTTGCGAGGAAGAGGAACGAGGTCCCTGAATAGAAGGCACAGCAAATTTGGAGCCACCGGCAATCTACCACGCAAGGCTGAGAGAATTGCCTGGCAAGTCAAGACTCAGATGAGACTTCATGTGGGTGTTGGGCCTTTTCATATGCTCCCTCCGAATGCCTCCTAGAACACTGGCAGCCAGAATTAGACTCGGTCAGGTAGGGAGTTTGGAACACCCATTTCGATGGAATCTGAGAGGAAAGACCTGAAGATGCTGTCATCAGTTATTCCACACAAAAGCGCCCAGGTAGAACCCCCTGGGAGGGAATTGTTAAATGCTGTCATTATGTTTTCCAGTTTACGAAGCACAGAAGGAGTGGATGCAAAGAAACAGTAACAAGTTCCATTAATGGATTACTGGGGATGTAGAAAGAGTAAGGGTTTTGGGGAGCAAACTATGAATGTGGGAGGGAGGGGGGAGCGGTGGAACTGATTATAATGATGTATCTACAACTCTTTTTTGTCCGTCCGTCCCCCCCCCAACCCCCCCCATCACTGCCCTGGTGGGAGTAGGAAGCCCAACCTTGCTGCTGGAGAGCTGCTGCTGGATTTGAACTGTCAACCCTGTGGGCCACAGTCCCACATATCACCACTGCACCACCGGGGCTCAGCTTACAACTCTTTTAAAAAGCAATTTAACCATGGAAGAGCATGGCATGTGATTACTATGACAAGGAAACAATGAAAAAAGGAACCAAACTCGATCAATGGTTACCATGGGTGAAGGACAAACAGTTGTTGCTTAGGGGGCCATTGAGTTTATGTTAACAGTAGTGGAATAATTTGCAAAAAAGATGTCCATCTTGATTGTACAACACAAAGTATAATCAATGTCACTGAGTTGTGCTTGTAGAAGGTGTGGAACTGGAGAAGGTTGCGCTGTGTATATTTTTTGCTATAATTAGAAAATGAGTTCATGAATAACAATGAGTACAAGGAGGCAAAAAACGTTCTGGAATTTAATGTGGCAATAGCTGTATAACTCTTCTTGGTATTTTTTGAGCTTTTTAATTGTATGATGTGAAGTGTTAATAAAGCTGTTTTTTTTTTAAAGAGTTACCGTCTTGGAAACCCACAGCGGCAGGGCCACCCTGTCCTATAGGGTCATGAAGAGTCAGAATTCACTCAGTGGCAGTGAGTTTGGTTTGGGTTGGAAGTCTACGACGTGCACAACAGCATTATGAAAGAGTTTAAAGCGCAGTCAGAATTTCTAACTGTGATCCAGAGACGGGAAGTGAGCACACATGGTTGGGAAAATGGCAACATTAGATGGACTGACCGCAAGGTGGCAACAAACCTTTAATTCCTAAAGAGCACAAAACCCGTGGAGCGAAATAAAGTGAAGTATAATAAAATGTGATATGCCTAGTTTGTGCTGCATTAAGAAAATCGCTTATTGCTTACCTGAAATCCAAACTGAGTGAGCATCATGTATTTTGTCTGGTAACTCAAAGGATGAAATCAACAATTCTGGCAGAAAACTCTCTGTGTAGTTGGAAGTGACTGGGTTTGTCAAATGTGAATATGTTCTCGTGAACAGGGATCTGGGATCACCAATCACTGTTTCAGCCAACAACAGTGTCTTTTTTGAGAAACCCTTTATTCTGAAGGGGGAGACAGAAGCAAAAGGTGCTTTGCTACCTCCAAACTGCTTCACAACAAAACTGAAAGAAGAAGATGATAAGAATATAAAATAAAAATAAAGGGTATAAAAGAAAAGACCGGGTTGAGCCCTGATGGCATAAGTGGTTGAGGGCGGGACTGCGGCCCCTGGGCTTGGCGGTTCAAATCCAGCGGCTACTCTCAGGAGCAGCACTGGGTAGCTTCCACGACCATCAGAGGGCAGTGATGGCCCCCCCCCCCAAAAAAAAGAGGGAGGTCAAATGACCAAGTATCATATGAGACCATGGTTTGATCCACCATAACCAAGTTCACAATAATCGCTGTCTGGTGGTAAAGCTGTTCAAGTCCTTGGCCGGTGCCAGTGACGTCACCTGACTAGACACTCTGCAGATGGATTTGGGGCTCCCGCTGTCCTTCATAACTTCCTGCAAATTGAGTGTTCCTATTTAAGCTCTGATACTTTTCCCTCTGTCCTACTTGGATTTTGCTATTGTCATCCTTGGATCACACAGGCGGGTGTGCTTCTTCACATGGACTTAGATGGCTGCTGGTTTGACTGCCAGCCCTTGATGACCCCAGACACGATTCTGATTGGTAACTGGGCACCATCTGCTTTCCTCTCCACACTTTGCTGCAGCACCCTTGTCTTCAGTGATCATTTAATGAAGGCTGGTATGAAGCAGGGCCAAGTAATAAGAACTAACCATTCTTGGGTTGGTACTAGAGTAAAGTGGATCCCATAGTTCATCTGGCTTGTCCCTGGGTTAGGAACAATTCTGGTTTACTTTTGGCTGTCATTATACGACAAAAAAACCACACAGCAATAACAATAACGAAATCAAACCAAAGACCAAAAACAAAGAAGCAAACACAGGAAAACATTGTCAGTTACCCCCTTGGGGTATAAGGTGATTACATGGATAGCATCAATAATTTTCCAGTGACACAGAATGTAAGATACTGTTGATATGAAGAGTTTATGCAAGTATAGGCTAA
This sequence comes from Nesogale talazaci, assembly GCA_004026705.1. NCBI lineage: Eukaryota > Metazoa > Chordata > Mammalia > Afrosoricida > Tenrecidae > Nesogale > Nesogale talazaci. Next base: position 2,934 of record PVJH01022090.1, on the reverse strand, counting down.
CTTTGAGCTACAACCCATGAGTTGTTGCTTTGTACAGATTGATTTCGTAACGGATTCAGCGCTGTTTACACTAAACATGGAGCTTGGTGCGAGGGAATGCCTAACAGAGTAAACCATGTTATATGAATGCAAAGAGAGCACTGAGTTTTTTAAATAAGTGGTGGTTCTGGGAAACCTTTCATTGCACACTTACTGAGCCCAGGGTCACAATCAAGAACCAATTCTTGGCTGAGCCCCAATGGCATAGTGGTTGACTGCGGGACTGCAGCCCACTGGCTTGGTGGTTCAAATCCAGCAGCAGCTCTCCAGGAGCAAGGCGGGGCCTCCCACTCCCACCAGAGGGCAGTGATGCCTAAAAAAAAAAAAAAGCACCAATGGCTGCCATTTCTACAGAAGACTGCAATTCTTTTTTTTTTTTTTTAGGCATCACTGCCCTCAGGTGGTGGGAGTAGGGAGACTGCAATTCTTTATGGAAATAGAAAGTTTCATCTTTATCCCTTGAATAGGCTAGTGGCTTTGAACTGTTAACCTCAGGGTTATCACCCAATGCATAACCAATACATCATCATGGCTCCTTAATAAATAATTGTATAGTATACATGTAGTTTTTACATATCTCAGAAAACCAAAAATGTGTGACTTGATTTATTATGATACATACTTTATTGCCATGGTTCAGAACCTGGCCTGTAATACTTCGAGGTATGCCTATTCGTATGCACTGGAAGTATGTTCTAAATGATGCATGAGGGACATTTATGCTAACAGCATATTTGTCACTTATTTAAATTCAAGTTTTAGCTGGGTATCATGTTTTATTTTGCTAAACCTGGCAACTCTACTCATTCTTTTTTTAAAAAAATCATTTTATTGGGGGCTCATACAACTCATCACCATCTATCTATACATCTATTGTGTGCAGAGCACATTTGTACATGTGTTACCATCATCATTCTCAAAACATTTTCTTTGTACTAAAGCCCTTAGTGTCAGTTCCTCTCTACTCATTCTTAAATATGAGCAAATCAGCTAAACGTTATTAGAACTTAAGGAAAGGCTCTGGTTTCAAAAATAGACCCAGAGACATGCAAACAGCAAAATGAAAGGAAACAAATTCATAAACACACAAATGTACGTAAGAGAGAGTTTTATATAAAGAGTAATTGTAAATTAAGAAAACATCCCAACTCAGTCCAGTTCAAGGCCATAAGTCTGATATTAGCCCATTTGCCCGATACCAATCTATAAAATTCTCCTCAGACTCATGAAACACATGCAATGATGCCAAATACAGAACAACCACAAGCCAGTGGTTGAAAGTCTTCGGGTCCAGTGGCGTCGTGAGCATCTCAGCGCTGGCAGGGCTCTCTCTGTGGCTTCTCCCACTTCAGAGGTCTGGTTGCATCACGGTAGGTCCATGTGGCTTCTCCAGCTCAGGGCCCTCAGGTAGTTCCACATGTCTTGTCAGCTGCAATGTCTCCCTAGGAAGTCAACAGAGAAAGGAAGGCGCCTTCCGCCTCGATGGAGGCAGTACCACATTTCCCAGAATTCTCAGGAGGACATGCCCACACAGACATCTCATTGGCTATGATCTGATTTACAGGCTAGACTCCATCCCTTCACTCACAATCCCTTCACACTGACACCAGATTATCTATCTACCACAGAAATTGAGTTCTGTTTCACACCTGAAAGAGATAAAGGTTCGTAGCCGTAAGGGTTCCACAAGTTTCTATCTCACCAATAAACTTGGTCTCAAAAGAGCTTTTTTAAATTAAAAATTTATTAGCAAAAAAGCAAAACAATGAAGAACTCAGCAAAGTGGTGGGAAGATAAAGTTGAAATATTCCAGAAAGTAACACACTCTTCTGACTCTGTTTCCATGGCACTGTCTAATGTTGAGAGAAAGTGGAGTGCAACATTCTGCCAATCATCTTTCTTCTTTGGAAAATTTTTTTATTCTTTAGTCAGAAATGCCCTGATTTTTGGGTGGTGTATTAAATAAACCAATTGATTTCTATCATTGGCTCAGTGTTATTTTTATTTTAACAGTGCTGAGCAAGTAGCTGTTGGTAAGAATTCCTACTGATGATATACCATCATTTAATCAACAAAATTACATTAAACTTTCTGCAGCAGATGGTAATTTTCAAAAATGACTACAACAACATGGATAAGCAGTCTCACACACTCTTCAAAAAAAAACTGTGCTACCACCCCCAATACTTGGGAGACGGCTTCTCTAACTCGACCTCTGGCGTCTACATGGGATACTGCAACTGCACAACAGGTGACAAATAATATGTGACTTTCAAGGATGGGTCCTATCTTCTTCTGTTTATTAGCACATATGCCTGTAGAACCCTGAGCAACCAGGTGAGATGTACATCTGCCCTGAAACCCCTGCATTGCAGAGATATACGAAACTCAAGGAATCTGTGAAATCTCACTGTCCAGTTCTGAAAGGTTTGATCATTCTTTGTCCAGTGTCATCTGTGTAAATAAGGAAGACTTTGATCTGGTTTCAGTCTCGTCCGATGTCTCACCATGGCTCCATTTAGAGGCTAAGTCTAGTCAATTACCAGAATCATGAGAGAAAGCAATCATAGGCCTGTTGTGGTTATGGAGAAATAGTCAGGACACTCTGGGGCAAGGGGGCTGTTGGTCTAGATTTCTGACTCTTCACTCCCAGGACTGGCTGGGATAGCCCCAAGCATGTAGCAGGGGAAATGTGTACCCCTCAGATGAGGGACTAGGGAGGGTGGGCAGGCCACACAGAATCTGCTCTGTGTCCAGGGAGACCCCTTGTAGACCCTAGGGATGGTGGCTTTGCAAGACATTGAGAAGAACCCATGCAAGGGATTACTCCCACCAAATGCTTTCAAGTCATTGGAAGGTAATCAACCTTCATACCTCAGATCCAAGAGGAAGATG
>PVJH01022089.1:0-37695 GCA_004026705.1 Nesogale talazaci | reverse complement strand
ATTGAATGTGTTGTGTAAGTCTACAGAGGAATTTACAGACTCACATTGGACAGAAGGGCTAATATCAGACTAATGGATTTAAACTGGACTGGGCTGGGGTATTTTCTTAATATGAAATTACTCTACTTATGGATGTGTTTCTCTAGTCAACACAGACTGTGTTTGTATGGGTAGACTAGAAGAAAAAACTTCAAAGACACGTAAAAGGAATGGAACACTGAGAAAGCATCCCAGCCCAGTCCAGCTCAAAGTCACAAGTCCAATATTAACCTATATGCCCGAAATCAGTCTATAAAGTCTTCTTCCGACTCACAAAGTCACAGGTCAGTGGGTGCAGAATTCTGGTGCAGGCAGGGGTCTACCCATGGCTCCTTGCTTCCAGAGCTCAGGGTCCATCAACAGCATGGCCACTCCAGCTTCATAGGTCTGGCTTCATCAGGGCAAGCTGAGTGGTCTTTCTGAAGGCTCCTTCAACTTCTCGGATGTTGCCATCTTGTCTTTTCCGTGATTCATCGTCTCTGAAACAAACTCCCAACAACTGGGGAAGATAGCTTCTCATCTTCATGAGGGAAGAAGATTTCCCAGAAGTCTCAGGAGAAAGCCAGGCCCACATAGAGGTCTCATTGGCTACCCAATGGCTATCTCCAGATTAACAGGCTAGACTCCACCCCTATGTTTCAATCATAAAATTAACATAAGCACATGACTGCCACACAGACAAACACAATTACTTAGCTATTTTGGTGGGACTGAGGTGGGGAGGGTGAGAAGTTTAAAGTAGTAGTAGAAATTAAGAATGATAAGCCAAGGGATATTTATCAAATGCCACCCTGAACACACAAAACAAGGACACATCCACTGAGCTGAGTCCCAAGAGTTTGACTTAATTGAGTAATTGTACATATTTTAAGAATTACAAGTAAGCAAAATAATTTCATTTATAATTTTTGCATGCTCAATCTCTTTCCTAAATTGCTATTAAGTACAATGCATATTTTTCTGTGCCTAAATTTTGGAATATGGTCTTTCTTTTTTTAATATGGGCTTTCTTATGGAAGATAAATTGACAAGGCTTCAAACATTTCCAAATATATTTTCAATTATACTATATAATATTCATATTTGAAAAAAGCATATAGTTCTTTAAAGAGCTATAGTAAATTTGGAACAGTAATTTTCTTTAGTTGTCAGTGGATATGTATTCTGAAACCATCAATAGTCAGCACACATGCAAAAATTTAGTACTTATAAATTTTTCTTTACAGTTTTGTATTAATAGTGTGTCAACTTTGATCAAAGAGTGACTGATAATGTTTAGTAGAAGACAGATCAATTATTATTGCTTATCAATTAATGACAAACTGTCTTGGATACAATTTTACTACAATATAAATAAACTCAACATAAAACTCTGATTTTTATTTCTAAAACATAATGAAATCATTTTAATGCAATAGTAATAGATAAATATTAACTTAAGTAATAGATCAAACTAAAATGTAGAACTCCTACCAAACTAATGAAAATATCAGTGTGCAAAACTAATAATAAGTCCTCTGCAAATATGAAAATGTGGTATTTCATTAGAAGAAAAGTATATCAAAAATAAAATAAGATATACAAAAGCATCAGCATCTTTCAAGTATACGAAAATTTGACATTTCAGTTGAAATGAATTGGCATTTTTTAAAATTAGTAATAAGAGTGATCAAGGGGCTGAGTCCTGGTGGTATAGTGGCTGAGTGCAGGACTGTGGCCCCTGGGTTTGGCATTTCAAATTCATCAGCGGCTCTCCAGGAGCAAGGCTGGGTAGCTCCCACGACCACCAGAGGGCAGTGTTGACCCCTCACCCCCCAAAAAAAGAGTGATCAAACCAAAAGAATACTTATAAGGGACACTGCAGTTGATGTAGGACATGAAAAAAATTATAAATTATCAAGAGTTCATGATGGAGTGAGGAAAAAATTGAAGAGTTGATACCAAGGCATGAATAGAAAGAAAACGTTTTGAAAATGATGATGGCAACAAATGTACAAATATGTTTGGCACAATACATTGTGATAAAAGCTGTAAGAACCCCCAATAAATGATTAAAAAAAATAAAAAAAGGCAGTGAAAATTTTCCACAAACTTTTGAAGTCCACCTCATATATGTAAATATTACATCCATTTCAAAACTATCCAATAGCATATTTATTAATGCTAATATGCATAAAAATTTAAACACATGGAAACTACTTCTTTTAATATATCTATATGTTGATAAATATGTATATGCATTTAGAACCCATGTGTGCACACACATTTAAGTTATGGAAATAAATATTTGACATAATACAAACTAAAATTATGTATCATTGGAAAAGTTAAATTTTGCAAAAATGCATGCTATTGAATGAAAGTTAGTAAGTGTAGATTTTTTACCATTTGATATAAAGAACATTCTATGAGTTAGTTATTACCAAGGATGACAAGATAGACTAATGAGATTCTGGGCAATGTCGCTCAATTTTTATATCTGCACAATTGATCTGCAACCTACTCATGCTATATTTCCACATGTAGCAGTGATAGAGAAAGATAAATGGAGAACATAAGATCTTATTTGCAGATGATATGATTACATATATGGAAAACCCCAAAAGCTCCACAAAGGGATTACTGGAAACAATAGAGGAGTATGGCAGAGTGGCAGGGTACAAGATCAACAATCAGAAGTCAATTGGTCTGCTGTACACATCAGATAAGGCCACAGAGGAGGAGATAAAAAAAGAGGCACCCTTCACAATAGCCAAGCATAAATTGAAATATTTAGGGATATACCTGACAAAAAGAACAAAAGATCTATATGAGGGAAATTATAGAACATTATTACAAGAAACCAAGAATGACTTCAAGAAAGGAAAAATATCCCATGCTCGTGGATCAGAAGACTCAATGTAGTCAAAATGACAGTCCTACCCAAGGCACTATATAAGTTTAATGCAATATCAATACAAGTACCATCCTCCTTCTTCAAAGAAATGGAAAAAATGATTTCCAACTTCATATGGAGAGGGAAGGAGCCTAGAATTAGTAGAGAACACCTCAAGAAGAAGGACATTGTGGGAGGGCTTGCCCTACCTGACTTTCGCACATACTATATAGCCACAGTGGTCAAAGCAGCATGATATTGGCATAATGACAGATACTCATACCAATGGAAAGGAACTGAAAATCCAGAAATAAAAACACAAGCATACAGACAACTTAGCTTTGATAAGGACCCCCAAAGTATCAAATGGGAAACAGATGCCCTTTTCAACAAGTGGTGCTGGAAAAAGTGTATATCTGTCTGTAGAAAAATGAAACAAGACCCTTAACTCACTCCATGCACTAGAATAAATTCAAGGTGGATTACAGACCTTGAAGTAAAACCCCAAACTACTAGGGCCATCAATGAGGGAATTGGGAACAATCTGAGAACACTGGCACAAGGACTACATAGGTTAACAGAAATAGGGAGAGACACAAACACAGAGGAGGCTCAAATAGACAAATGGGATATATTAAAGATTAAACACCTGTGCACATCGAAAGAATTCACCAAGAGAGTAACAAGAGAGAAGACAGACTGGGAAAACATCTTTGGCTATGACAAATCAGATAAAGACCTTATTACTAAAATCTACAATACCCTGATAGCTTCCAATAAGAGGAGATGGGCAAAGGAATTAAACAGAAATTTCACAGAGGCAGAAATCAGAGAGGCCAATATATATAGGAGAAAAGGCTCCCAATCATTAGCCATAAGAGAAATGCAAATCAAAACAACAATGAGATAGCACCTAACACCCTCAAGGAGAGCCCAATTCAAAATGTCAGAAAGTACCAAATGCTGGAGAGGCTGTGGGGAGATAGGGTCACTTATCCACTGCTGGTGGACCTGCAGGTATGTGCAGCCACTATGGAGATCAACTTGGAGATACCTAAAACAGATAGAAATTGAACTACCATATGACCCAGCAATTCCCCTGCTGGGCATATACCAAGAAGAGACAAGCAACAATCCACGACCAGAGATCTGTGCTCCAATGTTTATCGCAGCACAGTTCACAATTGCAAAGAGTAGGAAGCAGTCCATATTCCCATCAACTGATGAGTGGATTAAAAATCTGTGGTACAAACATACAGTGGAGTACTATGCATTGCTGAAAAGCAGTGATGAACGCATGAAGCATGTCACCGCATGGGAAGAACTAGCGGAAATTATGCTAAGTGAAGTTAGCCAAGCGCAAAAGGACATGTACAATATGAATCCGCTGAGGTAAGCATATTAATAATTTTAAAATTGGAAAGGGGCATCGGGAAAAACTACTGTATAGAGAAAACACTTGCAGAAGGCCCAGGTAATATGGCAGGGGCCAGATCAAATCTAAGGCGATATATGGTAGTCATCAAGGGGGGAAGGGAGGCAGATGGCGAAGTGTAGAAAGGGAAGGGGGCAGTAAACCATCAAAGGGGAGTGTATTGTTTATATCTCCACAGGGAAAGAGGGACCAAACTTAAACCTGGAGAACCAGCATGTGAATGCAGCATGACAGCAGGGAGTGGAGAACCAGTGGAGGGACCTGAGAACAAAACCTGAGTACAAAACCCCAACCCCAACTATAGGGGCAGCCACCTCTCTACCAGAGGAAGTTGCCTTGGAGACAAGCACTGAAGCTGAAACTTGGGAAGTGAGATATGCCTGACCAGAGCACATGAGAACAAATGAAAGGGGAGGAAGAGAGAATGACGTGCATCCTGACCCACAGAGCCTTCAGGACAATAATCCCACTCAGAACAGCTAGTGCACAAAGAGGACTGGACGGCCGACCCCATTATGAAATATGGTTATCCTCACTGACCCAAGGCCTATTGGGGCCAGGAAGAAGAAGCAGGGTCAAGATGATACCCTGTCGGACATAACCACACCAATTCAAAGAACTAAGAGTGTGCAACAGATCATAGAGTCACAGATGGAGTGCCAAGGAAATATTTTGGGGCCAGGGTATTGGCACCCCATCCGACTGGACCAGGGGTCACTCTAGGAGGACAACTACAGACCTTGAACTTTATACAGGTTTTTATATTGCTATTATTTTTATTATTCTGTGACATTATTGTATAGCACATTGAGGGGGTTTCTTGCTGTTGTTCTCATTGTTTTATTTGCTTAAGTTGCTCCATTTTAGAAGACCTTTCTTGTACATATTGCTACCTCTACAGTCTATCTAGACAAGGTAGACTGGACAAAGAGGTTGGAGGTGAAAATGACAGGAATGATGGTTCCAGGGTAGGGGACTTTGAAGAAGGGGAGGAGGGGAAAAGGTGGTGATGTCGACAAGCCCAGGAAAAAGGGAATAACAATTGATAGAAATGCAGGGACAAGGTGGGTGAGAGAAGGCCAATAGGGATTGATTCAGACTAATGTAACAGAGAGAAAATACTGAAACCCAAATGGAGAGTGAGCATGATAGTGGGGCAAGAGGGAAGCAAATGGAAATAGAGGAAGGAACTGGGGATAATGAACATTTATAGAGGTTCAAATAGAGGCATGTACATAGGGGCATATATTTATATGTGAGGATGGGGAAAGAGATTAATGTGTATACTTACAGGGTTAGTAGTAGGACAACAGATGGGCATTAGACCTTCACTCAAGTATCTCCTTAGTTCAAGAACACTTGTTCTATTAAATTGGCATTCCAAGATGCTCACCTTTCCAACATGATCACTGAAGACATATGTGTGCATAAGCAAAGGTGGTGAAGAAAGTTGATGGTGCCCGGCTATCAAAAGGTGGAGCGGCCGGGGTCTTAAAGGCTTGAAAGTAAACAAGCAGCCATCTAGCTTAGAAGCAACAAAGCCCACATGGAGGAAGCATACTAGCTTGTGGAATCATGAGGTGTCAAAGGGATGAGATATCAGGATTCAAGAACTGAAAAGCATAACATTGAATGCTCACTTTCCTGATACGATCGATGAGGACAAATGTGTGCATAAGCAAATGCGGTGAAGAAAGCTGATGGTGCCCAGCTACCAAAAGATATAGCGTCTGGGGACTTAAAGGCTTGAGTAAACAAGCGGCCATTCAGCTCAGAAGCAATAAAACCTATACAGAAGAAGCACATCAGTCTGTGTGATCAAGAGGTGGTGAAGGGATCCGGTGTCAGGCATCAATGAGCTAAAATTATATTATTATTAATGAGGGGGAGTACAGATTTGGGACCCAAATCCCATCAATAGGTGAGGTGACATGCTTTTGCAAAGGGGTTACAAGGAGGAGATGAGCCAGTTAAGACACAGGGTAGGAGCTATGAAATATGCAACCTTCCTCTAGGTCCCATGCTGCCACTCACCCACTATCATGACCCCAATTTTACCACATAAATCCAGCTAGACCAGGAGATGTACAGTGAAGTTGGAAACATGGGAAACTTAGGATAGATGATCCATCAAGACTAGTAATAGGAGTGGTAATACCAGGAGGGTGGAGGGATGGAGGAATAGAAAGGGAAAACCAACTCCAGGGATCTACACATAGCCTCCTCTCTGCAGCATACACAACAGGGAAGTGAGTGTTGGGACACATTGTACAGTGTACAGGATGAAAAAAATAACAATCTGTGAATTACTAAGGGTTCAAGGGGAAGGGGGTAGAAGAGTAATATAGGGAGCTGATAATGGGGGCCTGGAGGGAGGGAGAATGTATTGAGAGTGATGATGGCAATGGGTGTGTAAAAGTGGCCTGCATACAATTGATGTTGTTAGGGATTGTGATGGGAGTTGTATGGGCCCCCAATAAAATGATTCATTAAAAAAAGTGGGGGAGGGGAAAGGGGAGGTGTTATTATTTTTTTTAAGAGGAGCTTGTACCAAGGGCTCAAGTGGAAAATGTTTGGAAATGTATGTGGCAACATGTGTGCAAATGTGCTTGATACAAATGATGTACTGAATGTTGTAGTAGCTGTAAGAGCCCCCAATAAAATTATTTAAAAAAAGTATTATTTGTTATTTTTGCATATAGTATGCATATTTATATTTACATATATATTTAAGATTGTATATGTGAAATATTTGAAGAAATTTTAAATAACAAGAGAAGTAAAGCCTCCTTCATTCTATAAGTTTTATGTGTCTCTATGGTGAGGATTTATATAATCACTCTACCAGCTTTCTGCTTCGTTCTGTTTCAGAAAAATCAAAGTAATACTAAATGCTGAATTGCAGTGATTCTATTGCATTTAATACAGAATTTATTGTCTTATGCCTTTATTTTATTAAATTCAGACTTTTTTATAATTTATACAGATATATGCATAAACACATACAAACATATAAATGAATATAAATATACATAATCATGTATTTATAAGGTAGTCTGAAGCTGGTAAGAAGAGAAGAGGTGATAATGGAAGAAATATTACCAAAAAAGAGAGAAGGCTAAATATATTTCTTCAGCACAGATCAAGAAGAAGGGTAGAGTAAAATACACTACCTATCAATAGGAGAGAGCCAGAGAAAAAAGGGCCTGGGAAAGAAAGACAAGATGTTCACACAAACTCTAATGAATAGACTCTTGAGTTTTGGATCTGAGACAAGAGTTCAGCATGGAGTCTATGGTGCTGGAGTGCTGGAACACCCAAAGCTAAAAAGAGATGACCAGTGAATATCAGAAGACCCAAGACTGGTCAGGAAGCCAGCTTATAGTGGGAGATCCTCCCTTAGCTGACGACTATCAGGCCTTCCTTTAGTTTTTGTAAGCCTTTGAGGCTAGCTAAAGTCCCTCTGGATTTCTTTTCCAAAGTATCCCCATTCAAAAAATTTTATTTTCTGTTGAGATATTTCTCTGAGTGTTGTCTAAATGTTCTCCTTTGCCTGATTTTTAAATTTTTTTGCAAGTGGAACAAGAATCCAGATGTCAAGAGACTGGAAACTTGGAGCCTCCTTCAGGTCCTCTGTGAGTGTGTGTGTGTGTGTGTGTGTATGTGTGTGTGCAATACTGCTACAAAATCAGAAAAATCTTTGCTAAAATATCAAATTGCAAAACTATTGTTTTTCAACATATCCTCCACCTATATGTATACACTTAAGGAAAATTTTCAGTCTTTCTAATCATTTTCTAAAGAATTTTGTATTTTTTGATTTAAGCCATGTCAAAATTGTTCTTTTTTACCCAGTAGTTTTATTTTCAAGAAATTTGCATCCCATATTATTCAATAGTTCAATCATTCAACTATTGTCTGGAGAATTATACATATATCCCCATAGCAATTTTAGAATCTCCCTGGAAGATCTAATAGAAAAAAAATGTTGCTAAGGTAATGAGTCAAACATAATAGTGTACAGAAAAATAGTAGTAATGGATAAGAAGGAAAAGACATCCCCCCCAAAAAATAATAAAAAAGCCAGGGGAGAAAATTTTGTCCTCTGACTAGTAAAAGGTACTTGTACCCAGAACCAATTCAGGTTATCTTTAAGGTGGCCAAATGTTGAGTTCAAATCCAGTATAATCAAGATTTTAATGATGTCTGTCTGATATCACAGGCTAGAGTCATAATCTCTCTTACCATCAAACTAGTTTTGGACAGACTCTAGAAATTTAAATTGTGTTCCATGGCCATATTCTTTAAGGTTAGGGCTAAGAAATGAGCGTCAGGGAAAGATCAGGTTGTAATGTTTGCATTTATGTAATATTTCCATTGAAATGTTCTTGTCTCAGTTGAAAAACCAAACACAAAAAACATCTTCAACACACATTTCCTGAGTTTTTTTCTTATCGATACAATTTCCATTTTCTTAAGCTTCTTTCTAATACTCTGTGGCAGTGGGTTTGTATTCTTTGAGAAAATCTATCAAGATTGCCTACTCAGAATCCCCAAATATAGTCTCCCTAATCTTCTGAGCACACTGAATTGCCTTGGATTTATTTGGTCCAGCAGACGCTCTAGAAGAGCCCTGGTAACATGGTGTTTATGCATGGGCCTGCAAAGTCGGAAGTTCAAAACCACCAACCTTCTTTCCAGTCTTATATCGTCTCAGGAACTCATGGAAACTCTGTCCTATCTTAAATGGTTGCTAAGAGTCGGCATCCACTTGATGACTGTAATGTATTGGATAGCGTCTCCTTTCAGAAAACATTGTTCTCTCGGTTGTTAAAACTGGTAAATACAAAACAAATGCCTGCTAACAATTTGTTCCTTAAAATCATCATCCGTACTGACTTTATTTAAAAGACTATCAGAATCTTCTTGATATTTTGGCAGCCATAGTTTTGAGGCCTTGTTGACCACTGTCACTGAAAAGCGACCATGTCAAACTGTGTGAGATGCCAATTTCTGTACAAATTTAATCAATCACCCACTTCCCAACATCAGCCACAGCGCCTTCATTTACCAAGGTTGTTGCTCTCCCATTTCCACCTTCCTTAAAAAGTTAAAGAAATTTTGTTTTATGAATTTTCAAAATCATTTTATTGGGTGTTCAGATGACTCTTACCACAATCCATATATCCATACATTATGTCAAGCACATTTGCACATCTATTGCCATCATCACTTTCAAAACATTTCCTTATTACTTTAGCTCTTTGTATCAGCTCATTGTTTTCCCTCTCTCCTCCAACTTCCCTCCCTCATGAACCCTTGGTAATTTATAAATTTTTATTATCTTTTCATGTCTTCCACTGGCTGATGTTTCTGTTCACCTGCTTTCTGTTGTCTGTATCACTGGAGGGGTTAAATGTAGACCATTGTGACTAGTTTTCCCTTTCAACCCCCACTTTTCCCTTGCCTTTCTGGTATCACTACTCTCATTATTGGTCCTGAGGGGTTTTTCTGTCCTGGATCCCTGTGATTCCAGTTATTTGTCCCCATGTACATCCTCTGATCTAGCCAGATTTGTAATATAGATTCGGGTCATGATAGTGGTAGGGAAGAAGCATTAAAGAACAAGAATACAGTTGTATGTCTCATTGATGCTATACTGCACCCTGACTGGCTCATCTCTTCATTATGACTCCTCTGTAAGGGGATGTTCAATTGCCTACAAATGGGTTTTGGGTCTCCACTCTGCTCTCTCCCTCATTAATATTGATATGATTTTTTTTGTTCTAGTCCTTCATGTATGATACCTGATGCCATCAACACCTAATGTTCACACAGGCCGGTGTGTTTCTTCCATGTGGACTTTGTTGCTTCTCAGCTAGATATCCACTCATTTATCTTTAAACCTTTAAGATCCCAGGAACTGTTTCTTTTTCATAGGCAGACACCATCAGCTTTCTGCACCACATTTTCTATGCACCCATTTTGTCTTCAACAATCGTGTCTGGAAGGTGAGCCTCATGGAGTGCCAGATATAAAAAAAATGTTCTTGCATATCAATATATAAATTTATTTACGTATGCACATGTCTGTATTTAGATCTCTATAAATGTGTTTTACCTCCTAATTCTTTCCTCCATTTCCTTTTACAGTGAATTCTTTGCTTTTATTTTTATGTACAACAGCATTCCTATATTCTTGTAAATTTGTTACAAACCTTTAGTAATTTGGGAAGATGTTTATTGAAGTTTTGTTTAGAATACGATGTTAACATTGATCCAAAAATTACCTCCTTTTTTGGAACAAAATTCATTCTTTTTTCTTTCGAAGACACTCTAGTACCTTCATTTAATTTTCTGTTTGCAGCTCAGGTGTAGAGCTGAAAGGCTGCTGTAAAACTGAGTTGTTCTGAGCTCCAGAAAATCCTGTTAACTTGTAACCTCTCTTGTGGGGAGCACCACATTGCTTACAGTATCTGTTTTCCATCTCAAAGAACCAGTACTGACTAGAAAAGATATGGGTACTAGAAATGACAAATGAGAAAGAATATGACAAATGTGTTACTGAGAGAATTTATCTGCAGACACTCACTCATCACAGATATGTTTATGTACATATATTTGGAATAAACCTATTTTAGTATAAATGAGAATCCTCATAGCAATCTTTTTGACTTATGCTTATTTGTGTGTATGTGTGATTTATTATATACATGTTAGTAAATTATAAGTATATATTAATGCACTATGCATATATGAGTATGTTTTGTAAGCATGTTTATATGTGTGTGTACTGAATATATTCCTGAGCTTATATCTATTTTTTTAATCTGCATAACACCTTATACAAATGCTGTCTGGCTGCAAGGGATCCAGGAGATCTTGTCCTTTAAACCAAAAACAGAGACCAGTTGATTGGACAAATTTTAACTTTATTTTCCCAAGTGCTTGCAGAATAAAAACAGACAAGTTTCTGCTTCAGAACTTTTTCAAAAACCCAGTAGGAATGACATTAAATGCTCCAAGTTTGGTGGCAGTTTGGGGAAGGAATGCAGGTAACACGTGCTGCAAGGATCAGAGGACTTTTGAGCAGTGAGACAAAAGGAGCCTGGAAACAGTTTACATTTTCCCCTAGAGATTATCAGAGCATTAATCGATATCTTCATGTCACCAAGGACTGTGAGACCTGTATCCCCCTAAGATATTGGTCTGAGTGTTTTCTGAATAGTCCCACTTCTGTTTTCCTGAATTTGGAACATCCTGAATAATTACCAGGTTTTGCAGTAGTCCAGGGCATTGAATAATTAAAAAGTTTAAAGATATTTACTATAAGAGAAGAGGCTGCTACATCTCAGGCTACGTTTAGCAAACCAAGTCTCAACAAACGATGCTCCATCTTCAGTAGTGATTAACAGCAGACCAACTCTTCATTTCCCTGTATCACAAGGGCTTAAGATAGCTATAATTACAACTATTGCAGTTAATAGGATTAAATCCAGCAACTGTCAGAGACAGAGAAGAGTGGCAATGGCTGTGACCATTTTTCAAGAGGAACAAATAAGAGATGACTTTCCATGCTGCCAAAGACTCTTAAGAGGACAAAACAATTATTTCTAGGAACTATAAAGCATACAAAATAAGATTGCCAATAAAGACAGTGGACTTTGTCACATTTGATTAGACATACAAACATGGAAACTTCCATTATTACTTCACTACCTCTGAAAATTAGATCTCTTACTAGACTGTGCAAAGCAATTTTAGAGAGGACCAGATTGCCATATCAATGCTCAACTTTCTGTCTAAAGACAATTATATGAGCCAAGGAGAGTGACATTGAAAGACAACATTTTGCAAAGGGAGAATAAGAGGAGATGGATGAAACTTGAAGTGAATTTTATATTTCTGGCACTACTTTAATCACTTTATATGTGCACTCTCTCAGCCATTTCACTTCAAAATATTTTCTTAATTTTTGAAAACATGAAAAATATTGAGATCATTTATTCTACTTTTAAGAAAAGCCATACAAAAAATAGTTGGGGGATTATGCTTAATATTTATTCAGCATAAAATTTCCATTATGTTTTAACAATTTTAAAAAGACATAAAGCAAATGACGCCTAAATAATTTATATTTCCTTGTAATTGTAAATAAAATCAGTGGCAAAGGACAGTAATAATAGAAATTAGTCTTCCAGTGTTCTGATAATTTTTCTTTTCTGTGTCTTTCTTTCTCTGGTACACAAAGAGACAGTATGAATGAATGCATACTATGGAGGTCATTACATGTATGGAAACTTATTTTTAACATCTTCAGTACTTCTTAGAGAAAGAGGAGACTTCCTACTCCCGTAAAGTTTTACCACCTTAGAAGTTGACAAGGACAGTTGCATCCTGACCTCTAGTGTCGCCCTGCATGAGAATTGACTTCGGAGCAGTGGCTTCTGTGTTTGCTTTTGTCTTTGCGCAGTTCGGCATGCCTAGCACGATACAGAAATTTAAATCATCTTTTGATTATCAGGATGTTTTGTATTTTGAGTGTTTTGGTAAAGTGAAAGTTTCCTTAGGACTGTATATAATACAGCTTTGCTAGTTCCTAAATCAAGATGATTTATGTATAGTGGTCAATTAAGAATAATAAGTTCTTTTAAAATATTCATCTAAGGTTTGCCCCAAAAGAGGATGTGTTCTCTTCCCAGCCTCCCTTTTCCATTCTCTATATACCTGGAGTATTTTATGTGTACTCTGATTTCTCACCTGGAACAAAATATAAGAACAATAAATATTTCTATCCTTCCAATATGTTAGTGTGTACTTGAGTTTTCTTGGCTACATAAAATCACTAGACTATGTGGATCATAACAATTATGGATGATGTTTCTGTAACACTAAATTATGTATAGGAATAACTTGTACATAGACAAAGAGTTGGTCATTTAAACAGCACAATAAGATACTGGATGCTTCATTTTTTCACTATAAATACTGAAGAGCACCCAGACAATGAGTAAGGAAGAACATAGAAAAACCCATGGATTTTATTTATGATTTTGGTGAAGAATATTGGAAGCATCATGGACTGCAAAAAAATAAACAAACAAAATGCCCAACCTGCTCCTTAAAAATCAGGATAGCAAGTCTTCTTTTCACATACCTTGTACATACTGTCAGGGGAAAGCTTAAGTTCTCTCTTAATAACGTCCCTGGAGAGGGACATTATTCTTGGCAAAATAGAGAGTCAAGAAAAAGAAGTCCCTTAATTAGGTGGATTGACACAGAAGCTGCAACAATGGACTGAGTCATTACAATAATGAGGCTCATAGAATTATTTACTTCTCTTGCACACAGACTTGCTATGAGTCAGAACTGACTCCAAAGTATCTAAGAAGGATAACAATAAAGAATTGCAAAAGCTGGGCAGTGAATATCAACTACTGACAATAATAGATGTTTCTGAATGAAGATGTTGGCAAAGAATAGTAACTATACCAGGAGGTACAGCCAGAATATAGCTTCAAGAAGGGTGTGTTGAGAGCTCATCCCATGGACTATGGATACTACCAGGCTATCGGGGGGAGCAGCTTGTTGGAGCAGGGTGTACTGCTTAGGTAAGCAGTATGTCAGTGGTAAAGAGGACATCCCTTGGTGAGATACACTGATGCAGTGACTGCAACAATGGCCTTCAACATTGTAATGGTATGACCATTGAGTAGAACATATAGTATTCTATTATATTGTGTAACTGAGCATTTGTATGGATTTCGGGGCACCTAACAACAAAAACAAATTAAATAATCATTGAATATTAGAAAGGAACTATTTATTTGTATTTATAAATTGTGTTGTAGATTTGTTTAGTTTTGAATATCTTACAATGTAGGACAGTTATATTGATATCTTGCAAAGATAAGATCATTGTATTATTTAGTAGCTAGTGAATTATTCCTTTTGTCTTACCAAATTATTTCATATCACACCTTTCCTCCTCTCAACACATAAAATGCACAAACAAAACATCCGATGTATTTCATCAAAGTATTTTTGTTAAATCATGAAAAATGAATAAAAAGCTCAATTGGTGACATGAAAATCATTTTAATGGATAAACTACATTCACTATATAAGCAGATTTTCATTCCATGTGTTCCGGGAGTTGAACGGGAAATTAATGAGCATTTTCAAAAATTAGCTCCCTGATAATTGAGCCATGATTTAAAGGAGGTTGCATATAGTCTGAGAGGAAACAATGGCACCACAATGTATTTATTTTTCTTAGTCAACCTTTATTTGTATTACTATTAATTTATCATGTGATATGCCTCCTGACATAGTAACAGTTTATTAAAAGGACATTTCTACTAAGTAATGTCCTATTTCCACTCAAAATAATTACTTGCTGGCAACAGACAATATGCCCTTTGTACTACAAATAACACATTTACTAGCTGAGGGCATAAAAGAATTGCAAAATCCACTTGTTTCTACTTGTACTGTGACTGAGAACATCTGATGTGTGATCGTCGGTCATTTACTGCCATCCTATAGACATATTTCATCTCTCTGGTCGCTAGTCATCATCTTCTGTCCTTGAGGATTTTTGAGAGACTCTATTGTCTGCCAATGTGATGTCACCTTAATGCAACATGGAAAAAGTTCCAGGTGATAGCAAGGATAGTTTACATGAGTGCTACTACCAAATTATGAGTATTTTTTATTCATAGCACTTTATGAGAAACATTTGCTATAGGTTATATATTTCTGTATGGTTAGTAGAATATCTCATTAAATATTAAATTTTCAAGTCATATCATACTAAATTTTATTAATCTATATTCTGTATATACTCAAGGATAAGCCAAGTTTTTCCAGTAAATTTTGTGTTTGCTTTTTTTTTTTTTTGTGGTATCACTGCCCTGGTGGGAGTAGGAAACCCAGCCTTGGTCCTGGAGAACTGTTGCTGGATTTGAACTGTCAACCCTGTGGGCCACAGTCCTGCACACAACTAGGCAACCAGGGCTCGGCCTTTCAGTACATTTTTATGTAGTCTTTGTGGTAAAATTAGGTGCTTCAACTGATATTCAGGTTGGCTTATACTTGAGTATATACCGTATTATACTTAAAGAGTAGTATAACATATTAATTAAAAACCTGAAGAAAGAGACGATATTGAATCAATACTAAGAGTATTCTTGTGCATCTTTAGCAATGTGGGAACAAGAAAACCTGGCTAGAAAAAATAGACTTAAAAAATTTGGTCACCCCTATCAGAAGTTTGTATTATAATATGTAATGATTTTAACAGTGCAGATTTGAGTTGGTCTAAAGCGCCAAAATTAATTTCTGTGTTCTAGGAAGTTAATTAAGACCACAGTATCTTTTAAATAGATGGATATATCATGGTGTAGTTTTGTTTAAGTAGAGTTAGGAATATAATTTTTAAACAGGGAATATGGATTATGGTGTATAGTTAATAATGACAGAGTGTACCAGATGGGTTTTAAATTTAATTTATTATGATTAAAGTGAAAGCTTACAAAACAAATTTGTTTTTAATTCAGCTGTGCACATGCATTTTGTTTCCTGATATTTATTACAATCCATACAATATAATAGCCTTTTTCCCACTTCTTTTCTACATTTTCCATTTCAATTTGTCTTATATTTTCTATCCATTCATGCCTTCTGAGTTGCCTACCTGTGCTGATGCTGCCCTTATGAAATTGTATATGAATGGATTTTGAAAGTAGGGTGAAAATCAAAAGAGGAAGCTGGAAGTAAATCCAAAAACTGTAATCATGCTAGGTAAGAAGAACAAGATATTAAGAGAGAGGTGATACTTCTCCTAGCTGAAAGGTATGCCTGATCTTTCGGAAAACCCCCTAAATAATGCACTTAGCAGGCATAATGCACTTATGCGAAACCACATACATTCATTGAACTGCCTGACTTACTGACACCTTACTTTTCTTTGTTTCCCAAGTGAGTAGATAAGCCAAATTTTCTTTTGCGATCAGAGAGAGACTGAACCACTCAACTAAAAACAGGTTATTGAACTGGTGATATTATTTCATCTTCTCAACTGAAAAAATTCAAATTCTTTGAAGATCCTTGACTTTGTGAATCTGATAACTTTTGTGTAAAACTATCCGGCCAGGAGAAAGGTGACTAAATGACTCTTCCTGTCAGGAAGGACAGTCTTCCTAAATTTTAAGACTCTAATTATTAATACTGTTTGACTTAAATACCAATAATCATATTCTTAAAATAACTATGAGAAGCAGGTATGTTAGTGCCCATATTTTTCAAAAATGGCTTAGATATATGTATGCATAGAAATCATTTCAAAAGTACAGTAACACACAATTCTGCTAGAGCGGTGGGTTATCTAGAACTTCTTGAAAAGTGTACTCTGCAACTTCTTTGAAAAGTGATATTTGGAGTGGTGAATAGGCTTGTTCTCTTCATCCTTAATTACGCTTCCTAAGTATTGGGAGTCTAAATAAAAATTATTTGAATTAAGTGTTCTCTCACAAAATGCATTTTTAATTTACTGTTTCAATCAAGATGATTAGAAATACTCCTTGAATATTGTGATATGGGGTCATAATCTGCAATTTGTAACATAATTTAGGCACATTCTGGAATAGCAAATGAATGTTTCATATTTCCATTCAGCAAAGGACACAAATACAAAAAAGGTAGGAGGCCTAAGTGACATAAACAGAAAGGTTAGGATCATGCATTCAGGCACACTACTTTGATAAAAAAGGCAAATTACAAATGGAGGCATTGATTCACAAAACTTCCACTTTAGGGTACCGTGCAATCATT
This sequence comes from Nesogale talazaci, assembly GCA_004026705.1. Classification (NCBI taxonomy): domain Eukaryota; kingdom Metazoa; phylum Chordata; class Mammalia; order Afrosoricida; family Tenrecidae; genus Nesogale; species Nesogale talazaci. The sequence goes on along the minus strand of PVJH01022089.1, from coordinate 20,513 downwards.
TTTTTAGAATTGACTGTGATTTTCACAAGTGCTTACAGGAAAATATAGTATTATAGTCAATAATGCATGTCCATTTTGAGTCATGACAATGATCGCAACCCCTATAATATTGTAGCATTCATTTATTTTATCCCCATGTCTTCCATCTCTGTTTATTGTTCTTTCATATCTCTTCCTGCTCTCTGAATTTTATCTCTGGCTAACGATGCCTTCTTTCTCTCATCAGGTTGATATAGAGACTGTGTACCTCTCTGCTGTTCATGTCTATCTGATAAATCAGTTGATTGTTTCACTGAAATTTGAACCACAGAATTGACTTCAGCTCTGCCTGGGGTAGAAGGATAACTAAAGACTATAGTCTCTGGAATTTAACAAGTCTTTATATTACTCTAAAAAGTAGGCATTGTTTTGTTTAATAATTCAGGATTTTAATCTATTGTCCCACCCTGCTTTATCCAGAAACTTCTGATACAAATCAGATTGATTGTTATGGCAGTGAGTCAGCATCCTGTTCCTATTTTGAGCATATGGAGAATCAGGTCCATGTGACTCAGTTGTTTTTGTCCCCTCTTCTTTGTTTTTCTTCTCTTTCCTATGGCCTAGGTGAGAACCACAACTTATAGGGCCATTTACAAACTTTCAAAACTTGAGTTGCTAAACCACCACATACAATGGATGCTGGATATTGTCTTCATAAATTAAGTTGGGCCAGTTGACCTGATGTCCCTTGAAACTATTATTCTGAGTCCATAGGCCCAGCAACTCGTTACCTCATAGTGGTTGGTTATAGTTAGGCCAATTTTATAGTTTAGCTACCTGAAAACAGCAAAAAGTCTGTGTAAAATTTTCACTACATTTTAATTCCATTTGTTCCATTAACTTTTTGAAGCTCCTTGTATTTTAAACACATATAAATATGTATGTACAAATAATATCTGCCAAATGCATATTTGGTTTTATTCACATCCTAGTAGATTGAAAGTATTGGTTCACTGAAATGCACAAATACTAAAAAAAAGAGTAATATAGCTATCCATTTTAGAAATGAGAAAACTGTGATATAAAAGTTTAGGTATCCTTCCAAGATCGCAAAGGTTACAATTGGTCTAGCTAAATATTCAAATACAGGTGGTGTGGTGTTGTGACACATTCTTAGTTAAGTATATTACATGTATACATCAGGAAACATCAGGAAACATTATCACTATCAGTAATAGTTTCAAAATGAAAAGACAGCAACAATAAAAAGTAATGCCTCAAGTAGTAGGATTTCTTTTAAAAACAAAGAAACTACTAAAATTATAGTATATCGTCAGCCAAAATCAGTCTATGGATGAGAGCCAACCTATGCTTTTATAAATATGTATTTGTGGTAGTGGTGGTAGCTGCCACTCACTCAGTTCTAACAGTGATCTTATTGACAACAGAAGGAAGCAGTGCCCATACCTGTGCCAATCTCACAATTGAACCCACTGTTGTAGTCACTGTGTCAACCCAATTCATCGATTGACTTCCTCTTTTACATTGACTTTGACTTTGTCAAGAATTATATACTTTCCCAGATTGATCCACATGCCCAAAGTATGTGAGAAAATTCTTCACATCCTTGCTTCTATTATGGCTGTGCGTCTTTCAGGATTTGGTTGTTTGTTCGCATGGCAGTGCATGGTACTTTCAATAGTCTTCTCCAAAACCATAACTTAAATGTGCTGATTCGTCTTTAATCATCATTATTTATATTACAGCTTCCAAATGCATATGAGGCAATTGAAAGTTGTACCTTAGTCCTCAAAATTAGATCTTTGCTCTTTTACACTTGAAAGAGAGTTGTGAAGCACATTTACTCAATGCAAAATGTCATTTGATCTCTGTATTGCTGCTTCCATGGGTAGTCATTATGACTTTAGGGAAAATGAAATCCTTAACAGCTTCAAAGCTTTTTCCTTTTATCATGATTTTGTTTGCTGGTCCAATTATGAGGATTTTGATCTTCCATACATTGAGTTTTAATCCTTACTGCAGTCTTGATTTGCATCACTGTGTGAGTCCGGATAGACTAGAGAAACAAACTCATAGACACACACACACACAAACACACACAAACATATATATATGGGTATGGTTTATATACAAGAGGAACAGCACATTAAGAAAGTATCCCAACCCATTCCAGTTCAAAGTCATAAGTCCCATATTAGCCCATATGTCCGATATCGGTCTATAACATCTCCTTCCGACTCATAAAGTCACAGGCCAGTGGGTGCAGAATCCTGGCACTGATAGGGTCTCCCCATGGCTCCTTGCTTCCAGGGCCCAGGATCCATCAACAGCATCCAGTGGTGGTAGAAGCAACTCAGGGCTGGCAGGGGTCTCCACATGGTTTCTCCAGCTTCAGAGGTCTGGTTCCATCACGGTAAGGCCATGTGGCTTCTCCTCTGACTACTCCAGCTCCTTGGATGCTGCATTCTTGTCTTGCCCATAGTTTGTTTTCTTTGAGATTAATGCTCAACAACTGGAGAGATAGTTTCTCATCATCACAAAGAAAATATCACGAGATTTCCCAGAAGTCTCAGGAGAAAGCCATGCCACACAGAGGCCTCATTGACTACTCAATGGCTATCTCCAGATTAATAGGTTAGACTCCACCCCCACATCTCTATCATAAATTAACATAAGCCCATGACCGCCACTATCATCAAATGCTTCAAGTCTTCTAGGCTTTCAACAAATATAATTTGAGTCCAGTTAACATTAGTCCAGTTAACATTATTTTAAACAGTATCATATTTAAGGATGTATTCAGGAATTTTCTTTTTAACATAAATGCTACTCCATTCCTTTTCAATTTATCAATCTTACCATACTAGATCATTAGATTTCCTTATTCAAAATGGTAATTTGCATTCCAGTTCAGCTCAATATTGCTTAGAATATTAATCATTATGCATTCCATCTCATTTTTATGACTTCTGATTTTGCTATATTCATACTATGTACATTTAATGTTCCAAATATTAATGGATGTTTGAAACTCTTTGGTCTCATTTTAAATTGTATTCCACAGCAAATGATGTTCCTGAGAACTCTGCTTTCTAGGCATCATTAAAGTAAACTCTCCTTTGAGGAGGCAGCAGTTGTTCAGTTGTATTTGTGACAGCTTCCACAGTAAGGAAAAACCCTGGCAAAAATGGAGCAAATAACTTTTGCTGTTATTCATAAAGTTTCCATTGACTTAACTTTTCATAAATAGTGTACCTCCTCCATCTTCTTAGTCTGTCTTAATCTTGAAACTCTACTGAAGATTGTCCACCACTGGTCACTCCTCCTGTTACATGAAATATTAATATTTTTATTCGAGAAAATTTGGAAGACATCTCCTTAGTGACTGACTGGGAGAGATCTGCATTTGTGCCAGCTCCAAAGAAAGATGACCCAACACAATGCTCAAACTGTAGAACAATATCAGCTCTATCTCATTTAAGTAAAATTTTGCTGATAATCATTCACTAAAAATTGTAGTACTGCACTGACAAGGAATTTCCAGGTGTTCAGGCCAGATTCAGAAGAGAATAGAGAACAAGAGATATCATTCCTGATGCCAGATGGATCTTGGATGAAAGCAGAGAATACTAGAAAAAGTTTGCTTTCATTTTATTGAATATGCAGAGGTATTCGACTTTGTACACCATAACATAATATGGATAAGCTTTAGAAGAATAGAAATTCCTTGTGATCATGAGGAACTTGAGGAAGAATCAAGAGAGGCAGTTGTGTGCAGAAAACTAGGGAAGACTGCGTGATATAAAGTCAGTAAACATGTGCTTCACAATAGTAACCCCTCACCCAAACTTTTCAATCTATATGCTCAACAAATCATCAGAGCAGCTGGCTTGTATGACAAAGAATGTGGCATCAGGATTGCAGGAAGGCTTATTAATGACCTATGACATTCAAGTGACAATAATTTGCTTGCTGAAAGTGAGGAGGCTTGAAGCATTTACTGATGAATAACAAGATTTATTTCATTCATTGTGGATTATGACTCAATGTAAAGACTCAAATATACACAAGTGAACTAAAAAGTAACATCATGATACATAGAGAAGAGGATGACATTGTCAAGAATTCTGTCATGCTTCTATCCAAAACCAATGGTCAAGAAAGCAGCAGTCAAAAGATCAAAACATGAATTGCATTAATTAAATCCACAGCATAATACCACTGTAGAGTACTGAAAAACAAGATGCTATTTTGAGGACTACAGTGTATGTGGCCCAACTCATGGTGTCTTCTTAATGTCTCATATGCATATGCATTGTGGCAGTTATGTGCTTATGTTAATTTTATGATTGAAATGAAGGGGTGGACTCTAGCCTGTTAATCTGGAGATAGCCATTGAGCAGTCAATGAGGCCTCTATGTGGGCATGGCTTTCTCCTGAGACTTCTGGGAAATCTCACGATATTTCCCTCGTGAAGATGAGAAGTTATCTTCACCAGTTGTTGGGAGTTGGTCTCAGAGACGATTTATCATGGACAAGGCAAGCTGGCAGCGTTCAAGAAGCTGGAGGAGCAGGTGGAGAGACCACACAGCTTTGCCCTGATGGAGCCAGACCTCTGAAGCTGGGGCGGCCAGATGGAGACCTCTGCCAACAATGAGTTGCTTCTGCTGTTGATGGACTCGGAGCCCTGGAGGCGAGGTGCCTTGCCAGCACTGGGATTCTGCATTCACTGACCTGTGACTTTGTGAGTCGGAAGAAGACTTTAAAGACTGATTCCGGGCGTATGGGTTAATACCAGACTTAAGACTTTGAACTGGACTGGGCTGGGATGCTTTCTCCATGTCCCATTCCTTTTGTATATAAACCCTTTCCTTATATCGATATGCATGTCCTTGAATTTGTTCCTCTCCTCTACCCAGGCTAACACATGCATGTTGGACATTGAATAAACAATACTAAAGAAGAGATGATGCATTTTAATGTGGTGTTGGAGAAGAATATTGAAAGTTCCCTGAAGTGGAAAAAAAAAAGAAAAAAGAAAACCAATCTCTCTAGGAAGAAGTATGACCAGCCTGCTCCCTATCTTGCAAAAACTTAGTCTTGCATATTTTTGGACATATTGTCAGTAGAGATCTTTCCCTGAAGGATATCATGCTTGATAAAGTTAAGAGGTAGCAAAAGAGAGGAATGCTCCCAATAAAATGGATTGACAACATGTCTGCAATGATGGACTTAGGTGTAGGAACAATGGTAACAAAGTTTTGGGTGCTGAGCCCTGGTGGCGTAGTGGTTGTGCACGGGACTGCAGCCCACTGGGATGGAGGTTCAATTCCAGCAGCAGCTCCACAAGAACAAAAACTGGGCCTCCTACTCCAACCACCAGAGCGCATTGATGCCCTCCCAAAAAAACAACAACAACAACAACAAAAGTTTTGCTGTGCAGTGTTTTGTTCTGTTGTACATAAGATAGCTAAGGGTCAGAATTGACTCAATGGCAGCTAATAAAACATATGTATACATGTGTGCATTTGTATGTATAAGGATCTCTCTTGATCTGATGGGTTATAAACTAAGTGACTGAATTGAGATCATTTAATTAAAAGTTCAACACCACCAGCTACTTCTCCACAGAGAGAGGATGAGGTTGTTTGGACTAAGGAAGAGCTGTAGACTTAACCACCCTCCAGAGCACTGCTCTGCCTGCCCGAGATGCCTGCTGTCCGTCAGGCCTGCCATGGCAGCAATGGGAGCAATTTTGATACACAGAAAGGAAAGCCCTAATGAGATGGACTGACACAGTGGCTTCAAAAATATGCTTACACAAAAGTGCACTTGTGAGGATGCTATAGAAGCAGAAGCTATGTTTTGTTTGGTTGTATACAGGCTTACTATGAGTTGTAAGCAACACAAAGGCACCTAACAGCAGTATGTGTGTATATTTAAATACAATAATTTATATCCATATGTGTGTATGCATATGCATATAAACATTGGTATATCTCCAAATACATGTGGATCCATAGGTTTATTTAAAATGTAAACCCATATAATAATGATTTTGTTAAGTTGAAATGTTCTTTTAATTGTGATAATTATTTGCATAATAACAAGTCAATTTAGTAGCAATAGGATCAATTTATCACCTAGCCTTAGCTTTTCAATGTGGCTGAAATATAAACTTAAAGGAAACAAGTGTCCATTCAAAGAAGTGATGTCAATGTCTATTAATTTGAACTAAACAATCCAGATTCGAGGAAAAATCTCCACCTTACCTCGGTGTTCTGGAAAATGAAAATGTAGTGGATTTCATTCTTGATTTCTGAATATGTATGCATGCATGCACACACACATACATACATACATAAGCAAACTAGCAGGTGGAAAGGAAGATAATAGAGAAATCAAATCTTTCAGAAAGCATAATAAGCTAAAATGCCGTCTACCAGGAAAGCATATTATTTATAAACAAATAAGTAGATTCTGTAAGTTGCCACCTTTTACTTTTTGGCAAGATCATTGATATGCTATTCTTCCCTCTCCCCACTTGCTAAAAAAATTTTAAACAGCCATTAGAGTTATTAGTGGTTCCTAATGAATCATACTAATAATGATGAAACAATGTTTCTAATTACAAAAACCTGCACAAAATAAAAGTAACCTAAAATATGGTTTCCATCATATGATCGTATTTATTGAAAAGATATGTTAAAAATCTATTCGACTTTTTCATGAGTTCATAATTTACATTTCTTTCTCATAGAAAAGGAAAATTCGTTCCTGTTTCTTCTATGTCGGCTTTTTAAGCACAAATCCATTGCAATATAATCCATGTGTAGATCCAGTTATATATCTTATTTTTATATAGTTTTGGGTTTTATTAATAAAATCACTTCCAGTGTACCATCAACTTTTTGGCATAGCCTACCAATCCTTTATTATAAATATTTTAAAAAAATAGTTCATTTCATGGAGAATGTGATTAATTATTTTAGAAGTATTCCTTATTTATATAGCCACAGCTTCTTTTTCTCCCTCAACTTGAGTAGTGACATAGGCTATATTGTTTGATACATTAAGTGTGATATTAAAAACTGGCTTATGCTCCCTGGTAAGGACAGAATGCAGTGAAGCAGGGAGAAAAAGAAGGTAAGTTTCAACTGGCTAGCTATGCTCTACTGCTCGTTTCACTTGAGATGTTTCAGGATGAGTGAAAGATGCACTATGTACAATTTTACTACACTCAGACCTCCTTATAACAGTGGGTATTTAGGATTGTAGCTTTTTCTGAATTACCTCCAAATTGACCACCAAATTTGCATGAATGTATCACACATATATGTGCATACTTACAAAGATGCATAAGCAAAATAATCCTTACAAAATAAATGATATTAGTTGTGTTAGTCTGGGCAGACTAGAAGAACAAATTTCACAGACACGCATATAGGTGCAAGGAAAAGGTTTACATACAAGAGGAACAGGACATTGAGCCCAGTCCAGTACAAAGTCATAAGTCCGATATCAATATCCATATGCTCGAAATCAGTCTACAAAGTCTCCTTCCAACTCATGAAGTCACAGGTCAGTGGGTGCAGAATTCTGGCACTGGCAGGGGTCTCCACATGGCTCCTTGCTTCCAGGGTTCAGGGTCCATCAATAGCATGCTGCTCCAACTTCTGAGGTCTGGCTCCATCAGGGCAAAGTCGTGTGGTCTCCCCGCCGGCTTCTCCAGCTCCTCGGATGCTGCCATCTTGTCTTTTCTGTGACTCATCGCCTCTGAGACTAACTCAACAGCTGGGGAAGATGGTTTCTCATCTTCACGAGGGAAATATCGCAAGATTTCCCAGAAGTCTCAGGAGAAGACCATGCCCACATAGAGGCCTCATTGGCTGCTCAATGGCTATCTCCAGATTAACAGGTTGGACTCCACCCCTACATTTCAATCATAAAATTAACATAAGCACATGACTGCCATATTAATATTTTGAATATATCATGATAAATTAAATATATTAATACTAAAATTCCAGTGACTTTTCTTAATTTTTAAAAAGTTTATTTATCTGATTATTTAATGGAATAAAAATAATAAATTCAATTATTTTTGCACATTTAAATATTTTCAGCTTTTGGTATTATTTTTTTCTTTTGTGGGCATCACTGCCACTGGTGGTCGTGGGCGCTACCCAGTGCCGCTCCTGAGAGGCGCCCCTGGATTTAAACCGCGAAGCCCTCGGGCTGCAGTTCTGCCCTCAACCACTTATGCCACCAGGGCTAGCTTTTGGTATTCTTTATTCAAAAGTATGTCTTAACAGCACGGTGGAATTTTAAAATGTCAAAAGGTGTTGTCTAGAACAAGCACCACTGCTGAAAGAAATATGGCATGAGGAATTTGTAATAGTAATCATGGAATTTGGATAGTAATGTGGAGTTTGAGAACACTAATGAAATATGAAATGCAATATTCAAGCTTAGTTCTTAGAAATTTACTTCTTTAGCCCCCTGAAAATGACAATTGAGGCAAAATTCTAACACTATTTCTACCCAAATATTAATTAGGATAGCTGACTTAATCCTTTCATGTTCCAACTTAGGAAACTGGTAACATTATCAACAGTTTCATTAAAAAAAACTATATAGCAACATCAAAAGAAGCATACTAGTTATGTGCACTGATACACAAATGATATTAACACATCATAGGCCATTGTGTAATTCTTCTATATAGAAAATACAAATACTATTTTTCCTTCCTCATCTCACAATGTTTTTGTGTTGTCTTTCATTTGTGTGTTATATCTGCTTTCTTTTCTTTTTTTTAAAAATATAAATTTTATTGGGGACTCTTACAGCTCTTATAACATGCAATACATTGTTCGTATTAAGCATACTTGTACACATCTTACCACGTTCATCTACAAATATTTTCTACTTGAACTTCCCAAGCATGTACTTCTCTTTCCCTCTTTACTTTAGTTATTTTTTTAAATTCCAATTCCTCATACTTTCCCTTCCCCCTTCTCCTCCTCTATGAACTCCTAATAATTTGCAAATTGTTATGACCTTCATAGCATACATTGTCCAATGTGTCACCTCACTCCCCCCCCCTTGTCCACACCCCAGAAATTAGTTCCCCCTTTCTACACCCATGTACTTTATTGTTAAACTGTTTAGTTTCCCCTTTCTACTCCACTATCCTTCCACCTTCCCAGTGTCACCACGCCCCACTAGTTTCAAGGGATTAGCTATCCTAAATTCCCACATTTCTGACTCCAATGTATATCCCTTGGTCTATTTGAATCTGTCTTGCAAAATTGGAATAATGATAGTTGGTGGGAGGAAGCATTTGAGAATCAGAGGAAAGTTACACATTTCATTGCTGTACCCAAACTAGCTCATTTCCTCACTGCAACCCCTCTGTAAGAAGATGTCGCTTCACTTATTGATGGACTTTGGGTCCCCAATCTGAACTCCCTGTCAATTATAATGATATAATTTTTAGGTCTTTGATACTTGATATTGGATCCCTTTGACACCTTGTGGTCACACAGGCTGTTGTTCTTCTTCTATGTGGTTTTGCTTCTTAGTTAGATGGCAACTTATTTACCTTCAAGTCTTTAAGACCCCAGATGCACATCTTTTGATAGCCAGGGACATCAGTTTTCTTCACCACATTTGTTTATGCACATATTTTTGTCAGAGAACGTATCAGGAAAGTGAGCATATAATGTTATGATTATTAGTTCTTAAAACCTGATAATTGATCCACTTGGCATCTGTTGGTTCCATAAGTTGGTGTGCTTCTTCCATGTGGGCTTTGTTGCTTCTGAGCTGGATGGCTGCTTGTTTACTTTCAAGCCTTTAAGATCGCAGATGCTACAGGTTTTGATAGCTGGGCACCATCTGCTTTTTCCACCACATTTTCTTATGCACATATTTGTTTTCGGTGATCATGTCAGGGAATGACAATTTAATAGAACAAAATGTTCTTGCACTGAGGAAGTACGTGAAGGAGGTCTAAAGCCCATTTGCTGTCCTAACTCTAAACCTATAAGTATATGCATATTGATTTTCCCCATCATCATATGAACATATGCATCTATTTATATGCTTATACTTAATCTCTATAATTGCCCCTTACTCTCCAGTTCTTTTCTCTTTTTCCCTATACCTCCTCCCGTTCCACAATCACGTTCAACCTCCATCTGGGTTTCAATATTTTCTATCACATTAGTCTTAATCAATCCCTATCGAATCTTCCACACCCACCCCACCACCGATCCTGAATGACATGCTACTCACCCCATCTCTGGATTAGCCAACACCACCCCCCCTACATCCATGCTGGTACCATCAGTCCTGTCATCCCCACCCCCAGACGGCCCATCCAACCCGCTCCATCCAGATATACCTGTAAAGAAAATAACATGCTCAAAAAAAGGACATCTCATAATGAAACAGTCAAAGAAATGAAAACATTAACAAAGAAACCCAATATCCAACACGTATGGGTACATGCAAAAGTCAAAGATAATAACAATATAAAAATCTACAAATAGTTTAAGATCTGTTTGTTGACCTCCAGGAGAGTCTCCTGGTTAAGTGGGATGGGGTCACAAAGTATATCTTTGGTGTTCCATCTGGAGCTCGAATTTCTATCGTACACCCTTAGTTTTTTGGTGTGATTGTGTTTCTCCATGGTTGACCCCAAAATGCCTTGGGCCAGTGAGGGTAGTTGACTTTCATATTGGGGTCGGTCATATGGTTCTCTCTTTGTATCGGTAGTTCTGAGTGGGAATATCCTCCTGAAGACTCAGTGGGCTTGGATGTACTTCATTCTCTCTTCCTCCCCCTTCATTTATTCCAGTGTACTCTGGTCAGGTATATCTTTCTCCCCAATCTGCATCTTCAGTGCTCACCTCCAAGGCAAGCTCCCCTGGGGGAGAAGCAGGTGCCCCTGTCATTGGACTTGTGTTTGTGTTCTCAGACCTCTTGACTGGTTCTCTGTTCCATTGATTCATGATGCATTCACATCCGGGAACACCATATTTAAGTTTGGTTCCTGTTTTCTTGTGAGATATAAAAAATACACTCCTCTTGGGTGGGTTAGTACCCCATTCCCTCTCTACTTAACGCCATCTGACCTGCCACATCCCGGCTTCCCACCCTAGTTGGCCACTATATGTAGCCCTGGATTTGGTATGGCCCCAGCTGTACTACCTGAGCTTTCCCCCAGGATATTCTGTATACTGTAGATTTTTTTTCCCAATTCCACTTTTGTATTTTTAAAAAATTATTATTAAGCTCACCTAAGTGGACTCATATTGTACATGTCCTTTTGTGCTTGGCTAACTTTGCTTAACATAATTTTCTCCAGCTCTTCCCATGCAGAGAGGTGCTTCATGTGTTCATCACTATTTTTAAGCAATGTATAGTGCTGAATTGTTTGTATGTGCCACAGCTTTTTAATCCACTCATCAGTTGATAAAAGTTTCGGATGTTTCCAACTCCTTGAGATTGTAAACTGTGCTGCAATGAACATTGGGCCACAGATGTCTGGGCGTGGATTGTTACTTGTCTCCTCTGGGTATATGTCCAGAAGGGGGATTATTGGGTGATATGGTAGCTCAGTTTCCATCTGTTTTAAATATCTCCAAATTGATTTCCATAGTGGCTGTACACACCTACAAGTCCACCAGCAGTGTATAAGTGACACTATTTCCCCACAACCTCTCCAACACTTGTTGTTTTCTAATTTCTTTACTTGGGCTATCCATGAGGGTGAGAGGTGATAGCTCCTTGCTGTTTTGATTTGCATTTCTCTTATGGGTAATGATTGGGAACATTTTATCATACATTTATTGGCCATTCTGATTTCTGCATCTGTGAAACTTCTGTTCAGTTCCTTTGCCCACCTCCTCAGTAGGCAATTAATTTTGCTCTTTTTGAAAGTTATCAAGGTATTGTAGATTTTGGTTATAAGGCCTTTATCTGATTTTTCATTGCTAAAGATGATTTCCCAGTCTGTCTGCTCTCTTATTACTCTCTTGGTGAATTCTTTCAATGTGCACAGGTGTTTTATCTTCAGTATACCCCATTTGTCTATTTGTGGTTCCTCTGTGTTTGTGTTCTTCCCTATTTCTGATAGCTTATGTAATCCCTGTGCCTGTGTTTTCAGGTTGGTCCCAATTCCATCATTGATGCCCTAATAGTTTGGGGTTTTACTTCAAGATCTGTGATCCACCTTGAATTCATTCTAGTGCATGCAGTGAGGTAAAGGTCTTGCTTCATTTTTCTAAGAAAGAAATAGATATTGTTTTTGCTCAGAAGGATCAAAGCCCACATGGAAGAAGCATCACACCAGGGCCTGAGTGATCACAAGGTGTCAAAGGAATCAGGTAAAGGTCCTTAATGAGCGGGAGTCCAGATTGGGGACCCAACACCCATCATAGGCAACAAGATATCCCCTTCAGAAGGTTTGCAGGAAGGAGATGAGCCAGACATGGTGCAATGTAGCAATGCTGAAACATACAATTTTTCCCTAGTTCTTCAATGCTTCCTCACCCCCACACTACCATGATCCCTATTCTACTTTACAAATAGGACTGGATCAGAGGATGTACACTAGTACCGATAGAGACTGGAGACACAGAGAATCCAGGACAAATGATCCCACCAGGACCAGTGGTAAGAGTGGCGATACTGGAGGTTTAAGGGAGGGTGGGATAGAAAGGGGAAACCAAGTACAATGATCTACAGACAAAAAAGTGGGTGAAGGGAGACATCATTCAGTGTAAGATATGACAAAATATTAATAGTTTATAAAGGATCAAAGGTTCATAGAGGAGATGGCAACAAGGAGAGAGGGTAAAAAATGAGGAGCTTACACCAAGGGCTCAAGTAAAAAGCAAATGTTTTGAGAATGATGGTGCCAACTCATATTCCAATGTGATTGACACAATCTTGCTTCCTGATCATTAGCTTCCATAGCCACACAAGTCAGAGAAATATTCAACTGACATCAAGCTAGACATGTTTAATGGACTATACTTACCTACTCCTATAACTGTGAGCCATTTATTGTTTATGCATCCACAGGTAAAGGAGAGCAAAAGCAGACCTCATTCCAGTGTACCAATCCGTGAGGGTAGTATTTCTCTAGGAGCAACTCATTGGCAGAGATGACTGCAAGGCTGGCCTCAGCTTGAGGGATGATGACAGTGTTGCCGAGTACAGTCCTGAAGAGATAGTTCAGGGAGACAGAGCAGCTGGACTGAATCAACCACAGAGGGGCAAACCAAGAGGGGAGTGCAATAGACACCTGATGGGAGAAGCTTGACGTCCCTGAAGAATCCTGATTGTAGACTTGTTACTCAGTGGACAGTACCTGTCATCCCATCTGAATTTCTTGGGGGTTACTCACAAACAGGACACACTGAAAGTCTAAGGGCCAGGAGAGGGGAATGAAGGGCTTGATCTCTCCACCCCTGGCACCAGAAATACCAATGGGGACTTTTAAGATGTGCACCTTTTGGACACAAATTCTAAAGAACTAAGTTGTGTGTGTGTGTGTTGTTAATTTACGTAGACTCAGGATATGTAATCCTGAAAGAAATGAGGACTGGACTGATGGTTTATAACATGTCCTTCTCTCTAATAGAGAGATAATTATCTGTTCTTTATCAGGATCCCCATCAGACTTATGAAACTCTGTTTCCTTCCTTCCTTCCTTCCTTCCTTCCTTCCTTCCTTCCTTCCTTCCTTCCTTCTTTCTTTCCTTCCTTCCTTCCTTCCTTCTTTTTTCCTGGTGTTTATATATACAAGATAAGCAAGACAGGCAATCTTAAGGAGAGAGTGACTTAACCAAGGGCTCCTGTGAGGTATTGGGAGGGGAGGAATGAATGGTGATGCTATAATGATGGGTAAATGTAATAGTAAGGGTTCTAAAATTGATGCTGAGGAAGGTGTAGTTTTCTGATCATGTTTAAGTAATCAAATGATATCTGAGAGGAATTAATGAGATGAATGATGGGTGAACATGATATTCACATAGGAGAAAAGAAAAGAAAAATGTATAGAAGAAAAATTATAAAGTATATCCATGAATACATAAATATATGTGTATTTGTTATGCATATCTGGGAATACATAAATATATGTACACATATTTTTACATATTCATGGTATACTTTATATTTTATATAATGTATATATATGTAAATGTTCAAAGAAGCAGATGAAATTTGAGCCTTTACGTAAGTCTTACCTTAGTACAAGAATGATTTGTTCTAATCATGTGGCATTGGATGATACTCACCTTCCTGACAAGATCTATTGCTTAAGACAAAATGGTGTTTAAGCAAATGTGCTCAATAAAGATGGTGGTGTCTGGCTCTGAAAAGATATAATTCTAGGTTCTTAAATTATTAAAGTCAAGCAAGCAGCCATCTGGCAGGGAAGAAACAAAGTTCACATGAAAGAATCACATCAGCCTGTGTGAACATGAGGTATTGATGGGAAAAGCTATCAGAAGCTCAAAAATAAACAATCAAATCATGGATGTAGTAGTGGTGTGAATGTAGTGGAGATGCAAAACCCACATGTAAGATATTTAGACATGGAAAAGATGATAAATCCAGGGCACAGTATAACAATGATGAACCATGTAACTATCCTCTAGTTCTTTAATGTCTTCCACTTATTATTATGTTTTTATTTATTTTACCTCAGTATCTTTGTTTGATTTGCATGAGTTCCTTTGTATATTTAAGATCATTTGATACATGGAGGTCAAGATCGATAACACTTCAGAAACAGAAACAGAAACAGAAATAATGACTCCCTGAGTGTAAGGGAAGAGATGGGTGGGGGGTATAAATAAGGTGCTGATAACCCCATTCAATAGCATCAAAATACATAATGTATTTCAGTGGATATATTGCATATGTAAGAATCAGAAAAAAAGAGATGTTCCTGAGGGGTAGAGTGGGAGAGAGTGGGGATAGGAGTTCAAGAAGAAAGAAAATATTTTGAAATTGATTGTGGTAGTAGTTGTATATTATTGCTTGATGTTATTGAACTATGGAATGTTATAACATCTGTAAGAGCTCTCAATAAAAAGATTGAAAAAAGAAAAAACAATGAGATATGTAAAGGTCTATATAAACTGAAATGGTCTGATATTGGCTATTTTTAATCAGACAATCATATAGCTTTCTTGTAATGTGTACTTCACAAGGGATGACAAATTCAAGAGAAATACTGTCACATTAATAGTTAGCAAGTACATTTGAAGAAAAATCTGAAATAAAATGTGGTCTCTGATAGTAAAATATCTATAGAGATACAAGGAAATAGAATCATTATAAATACTATCCAAACTTATCCACCAGCCTGTAAAGTTAGTGATGAAATGAAGCATTCTGCCAACTTGTTTAGTCTGAAATTCATCAAGGAAGCAATACAAATGAATTCAAAATTATTAGTGTTTGGAATGCAAAATTTGGAAACAAAGAAAGATAACTTGGAAAATATCATCTTGATAACATAAATAAATATGAAGATTGCATGTGGAATTTTTCATCACCAAGGACTTCATTGCAAATACCTTTTTCAACAGCAGAAACAATGATGACACAACTGTTAGGTTGAGTATACTAGAGAAGGAAAGTCAGTGATGTCCATGTGCATGAGTGTAGCCAAATCAAACCAAACTCACTGTGATTGAGTCAAAACTAACTCATAATGACTTTACAGGACAGAGGAGAACCGTCCTTATGAGCTTGCAAAACTGTAACTCTTTATAAGAACAGACATCTCCATCTTTCTCCTAGGAATAGTTAGTGGATTTGAACTGTTGACCTTGTGCTTAGCAGTTCAATGTGGTGTAAAGGTTGCACCACCAGTGCACTTGTGTGTGTGTGTGTGTACTGTGTAGTAAATGGTTCACACAGTTGTAGAAGTAGCTAAGTACAGTCCAGTACACATGCATAGATCAGATGTAAGGTGAAGGTTTCTCTAACTTGTGCAGCTATGGAAGCTAATGACCTGGAAGCAAGATGAAGAAATAGGAGGCACAAGTGAGGGAATGAAGAGGTGCGTTAATCCCTTGGCAGCTGAATAGATCCAAGTTTGCCAGCCACAAAAGGCCCCCAGGTCAGCAGACAACACAACAGGAGAGAGGCAAACCTGATGCAGAACCCAGGAAAAGGTGAAGCAGCCAAATAAAGAGAGCTTGGCTTTACTTAAGGTCTCTGTGGGAAACCAGACCAAAGCCCAAGGAGACGCGATCAGGCGGATGGATACATGAGAGATAGTTTGGGCTCCATCCCTATCTTCACACAGTTATGTGTAGTTGACACAAACTCTAAACATATCACACATGAACTGATTTCAAATTATTTATTTGTTTTCAATCCACACTTCAATGTTTTTCACCAGCACTATAAATCAAATACACCAATTCTTCTTTATCCACTATCCAACTTTCATGTGTATTTGAGGAGACCGAAAATATGGTGAGATATACCTGAGTCCTCAAAGTAACATCTTTACTTTTCAACCTTTTTTTACTTTCACAAAGTTGTGTCATCTGTTTATTGCAGATTTTCAGTAAACTTTTCTCCAGTCTAGGAGGCTCTGTCTTCTTCATATAGTCCTGCTTCTCTGACTCTTTGCTCAGCAGACCTATTGAATAGGTATGGTAAGAAGATGAAACCCTCATATATTCCTTTGTTCTGTGGCCTCAATTTCCTCTTGATCTAGGTGGAGGTGCAACTATTTCTTTCTTTTCAGAGTGACTCTGTATTTTTTTCCACCTTCTTTGGATGCTTGCTGCATAGTTTAGCATTCTGTCCAAAGAATCTTAAAGAATATTAAAAGAATCTTCTAATATTGCAACACAAGGCTTGATTTTTTCCACTTAATCCAGTTTAAAATATGACATTTTCCCTTTAAAATTTCTAATTCTAGATCTTTGCTTATTGTGTTTTTATACAAACTGCCCTTTGAAATATTCTGTTCAACGTTTTCATTTTCTCATTTATTCTATTTACCTTAGGTATTCAATGATTAGAAGTAAGTTTCAGAGCCTTTTGACATCCATGAAGATCAATCTTGTTTTAATTTTTTTCAGCTTCAAACTTAGCTTATATATGAGCAATTGATGATCTATCTGCTGCCTACTCAATCCCTGGCATCTTTCTAACTGCAAGGATGATCAATTCCATCATCTCTTCTCAGAGATATTGTCCAGTTGATTTCTATGCATCCCATCTGGAGAAAATCATGAGTATATTCACTATTTGTATGGTTGAAAAGGGGTATTTTCTGTGATGAAGCCATGCCCTTATAAAATTTATCATGTTATCTTCAGCTTCATTTCTCTCACACAGTTCTTATTTTCCAACTATTCATCTATCCACCTCATTTCCATTGTTTGTGGTCCAATTGCCAAAAAGTATAAATGCATCTTGATTGCATAATTGATCAGCTTCAGACTGAAAACTTTTACAAAATTCTTCATCTTCTATAGAACTATGGTGAAGTCAATTTTTGCTGTTTGATGTCATAGATTTATTGCAATTTTTAAATTTGAAGTTCTAGGAAACTTAGAAGTATAATACAGAGATTTAAAGAATAGCATTTCTAATATATTTTTCAGGGTTTACAATTCAATCCAAAACACAAAGCAAAATAATATTTGCCAAATGATAAATTTGTTTCATGAGGTAGAGAAGCAAATATTATCTAAAATTCTATAAATCTGTTATACTCACTAATTTAATACCCTATTAAAATTTACATGAAACTGTAGATAGAGAAGTAAATATTGCCCAAAATCCTATAAATCTGTTAGAATCACAAATTTAATATCTTATTAAAATTTACATGCATCTGTAGAGTTTTATATAATCTATGGCATCATTTTTTATGAAGCTTTTGCTGCTATTGAAGAAGGGTATTAAAATACTTTGTTGATTTTGCTAAGATACTCACTGCTCATATAAATATATTAAAATTAATTGAAACATAAAAGCATACTTTAAAAACAAAATTCTATTTTCTTTTATCCATTCATAACATTTAAATATTTACATCTTAGGGACATAGATAAAAACTCATTTTGCATATGTTTCAGAGGTCGTCTTTGGCTTGTAATGGGATTTCATTTAACACTTACCCATTACACGTTGGTTCTGGTATAAGTTGAATACCTTATTGTTTTTAACTGTTTTTTAAAGAACTTTATTTTTTATTAACCTTATAAATGTTATCTTTATTTGTTTGGGAGCTTGAAAACATTGCATCTGAGAATGACAGCATCACCAAATTATGCACTGAAACTTTGTATTATATATATGTATATTTATACATATATTGATACACTATACAAACAAAAGAAAAATTAAGTTAGCAGAGTTCTAGTGTAATTTCATATGTCTTAAGTCAGGAAAATTACGCATGCTCTTGTTCTCTGCATGGTGAAAAGTGTTAATTATCTGTCTATTAGTTGAATGGTTGGTGTTTCCCATCCAGATGCACTTTAAAACACACTCAGGCTTGGTCTTTTTGACACTTCATGGCCACTTCTTCCGTGTGGGCTTGGATACTTCTCAGCTGGATGGCCATTTGTTTATCTTCAGGATTTGGAACCTCTGACTCTGTATCCTTTGGTAGCTGGGCACCATCATTTGCTTATGAACCTATTTGCATCAGTCACCACATTTGCTTATGAACCTATTTGACTTCATTGGGCCAGTGAGCATCATGAAATACCAGATTAATAGAACAAAGTGTTCTTGCCTTGAGAGAGAGTGCCTGGGTGGAGGCTGAAGGTCCAGCTTCTACCTTAGTACTAATCCTACAGCTATATGTACCTGGATTTATTCCCTCCTTATAATATATGTTTAAATTTACATATGTACATGCTTGTGTCTAGACCTCTGCAAATGCCCTTTGCCTTCTGATTCCTTCTTCTATTTCCTTCTGCCTTCCTCCTGCCCCACTGTCATGCTCGGCCTTCATTTGGGTTTCTAGTACTTCCTCTCTATTATATTACCCTTAGTTGTCAAAAGGACCAGGCCTCAGGCATCTAACAGGAAGAAATCATATCACTGTATGTGCTCTCTCCTGAGACCATCATTGAGGACATGTGGGATTGAGCAAGAGTGGTGAAGATAGTTGATGGTGCCTGGCTATCAAAAGATTCTGAGGACTTAAAAGCTTGAGGATCAACAAATGGTCAGGTGGTACAGGAACGACAAAGCCTACCATAGAAGAAGCATACCATCCTGTGTGACCATGAGGTGTGAAAAGAACCAGATATCAGGCATCACAGAACAAAAATCATATCATTATGCGCACACCCTCCCAACATGATCACTGAAGACAAAAGGGAGCAGATGCAGACTGAGAGGAGAAATCCAATGGCACCCAGTTACCAAACGATAAAGTATCTGGGATTATGAAGACTTGAGGGTTAACAAGTGGCCATCTAGCCAGAAGCAGCAAATCCCACATGGAAGAAACATACTTGCCTGTGTGATCCTGGGGGGCTGAAGGCAGCAAATATCAAGCATCAAGGAACAAGAATCATATCACACGAATGAGGAGAAGAGTGGGGACTCAAGGCCCACCTGTGGATAATTGGACACCCTTTTACAGGGGAGGCTTGGGGAGGAGACAGGCCAGTAAGGTGCAGTGAGGTGGTGATGAAGCATACAACTTTCCTCGAGTTCCTGAAGGCTTCCTCCCAGCAACTATCATGGTACAAATAAATTGTACCTTACAAATCCATCTGGAATGGAGGAGGTACACTGATAGAGATGGGAAATGGAAATACAGTGAACCCAGGACAGAAGAATCTCTTGGGGCCAGCAGTAAGAATGGAGCTACTGGATGGGTAGAGGGAAGGTGGGGTGGAGAGAGGGAGCAAACTACAAAGATGTGCACATAACCTCCTACTGGGAGGACAGTCATCAGTGGAGAGAGCAAGCGAAGACATCGGACAGTGTAAGTTATGACAAAACAATAATAATTTATAAAGCATTGTGGGTTGGCGGGGGAGTAGGGAGCAAGGATGGAGGGGAAAAGATGAGAAACTGATGTCAAGGGCTCAAGTGGAAAAGCGGAGGTTTGGAGAATGATGACAGCAGCAGTCATGCAAAGAAGCGTGGCACAATATATGTATTTATGTATTGTGAAAAACAACGTATGAGCTCCCAATAAAATGATTAAAAAAACACACTCAAGACTCTGCCTCCGAGTCTTGGGAACTCTATTGAACAGTTAGTTTTTTGGTATGTCTATATAATTGACGTGAAGGCAACTAACAACTGCAGTGTGTTGTCGGATTTTATAAAACCATTTCCCGGGTCTGTCTCCCTGAGATATTAGAGGCTGTTTGCCAGCACTTGTTGGGAGGTCAGAGGCTTAGAGATATTCTCCCTGAAGGCTCCAGCAATTATCTCTCCCACCAAAGAAAGGGTTCAGTTCCTATTGTTAGAACAATG
>PVJH01022088.1:7023-37426 GCA_004026705.1 Nesogale talazaci | reverse complement strand
AAACTACTTGAACACTTGCGTTTTACCCATATCTCTGTCCTTGTAAACTGTGTTCAACATCAAAAGCGTTTCTGTGGCATTTTTCTTAAGCAAGAAACAAAATTTCATAGTTGCACACTGTTCTGTTACATCAACCATTACAAAAAATGAGGTTCGAGTGAAATTGCTTTTACAAAAAACTTTCTGGAACCAGAGAGAACCTTTCCAGGTGATGGCCCTGGGTACGCTAACTCATCTGATGATTGCCTAGTGGGAAAAATGTGTACTACGACAGCTCAATCCAATGGAGCCTTTTTTCTGTTTTTTTTTTTTTGATGGTGGGGGGTGGAGAGTACTCCCTCTTATATCAATCTTATGAGTTTAAAATTTTTTTAAAAAAGTAGACAGAAAATATTAAACATAATCCATTTGTGTTTTTCTTATAAAGGGAAAGGGTATTATTAGGAATTTATTATAATAATATATCCTTAGGGTTATACAAGCCCCTTCAAACTCCTAGTGATCCCATAGGAGTAGAACTGCACCTGTGGATTTTGAACACTGTAAATCTTTGCAAGAGTAGAAAGCTTCATCTTTCTCCAGTGTAGCAACCACTGGTTTTAAACTCCTGACTTTGTAGTTAGCAGCTCAATTCATAATCCACAATGCTACCAGGTCATCAGGGAAGCCAGCCCCTAGCATCATTGTGAGTCTGGTAGGACTGGTAGGTACAGTGATAAGAAGTAAAGACTATAGTAAAGTCATAGAAATTATGAGAGATAAAAAGAATGGAGTCAGACACATTTCATGGTCGCATGCTTACCTCCTGGACAGCCATGATCTCAACAGCCAGGTCTATGCACAGTGTGGGCAGGATGCCGGGGCGGGGGATGCCGGGTGGGGGTCGGAGAGAGCAAGTTTATTGCTAACCAGGGTTTATATCTCCTTCGGAGGTGTGATTACAGGTAACCACATATCACAGGAAGGGGCTATACAACAGGCATACACATCACAGGAAGGGAATGTACAATCAGCAAAAGTGTAACAGGAAGGAGATGAACTAGGGGAATACATGTGAACAGAAAGGTGAATCCTACATTCATGATGGCAGTCTTTTGTGTGTGTGTGTGTGTGTGTGTGGTGTGTTTGTTTTTTTGAGGGAGCGTCATTGCCCTCTGGTGGTCATGGGAGCTACCCAGCCTTGCTGCTGCTGGATTTGAACTGCCAAGCCAGTGGGCCGCAGTCCTGCCCACAACCACTACACTACCGGGGTTCAACCCAAGGTCTTCTTTTTTTTTTTTTTTTTTGCATCACTGCCCTCTGGTGGTGGGAGTAGGAGGTCCAGCCTTTGCTCCTGTGGAGCTGGAATTGAACCTCCATCCCAGTGGGCCACAGTCCTGCACACAACCACTATGCCACCGGGGCTCAGTCCCCAAGGCCTTCTTTTTTTATGAACACAAAGTGACTTTTGTGCTTTCTGGAGTCAACCTTAGGAGAAAGAGGTGGCTGTCCACTCTCAGAAAGATTTAGTCTTGGCAGCCCTAAGGAACAGGTCTCCTCTGTCCTGTGGGTTGTGGTGAGGGCTTACTCTTTTGTTTTGTTCCAGAGTAAATCTACTTCAAAAAGGATTTGCTTTTAGATTTCCTCCAATATGCGTTGTTGCTTTGTTGTTGTTGTTAGGTGACACAGAGTCAGTTCCGTCTCACAATGACCCTATGTCCCAGAAGGTCCTGCTTTGTGTTCACAACCATCCTTGTTTGAACCATCCCTGTTTGCAACCAGGTCAATCCATCTGGTCAGGAGTCTCCCTCTGCTTTACTCAGCATGGCATCCTTCTCCAGGGAATGGACTCTCCTGACAACTTGTCCAAAATACTTGAGACAAAGTCTTGCCATTGTTGCTTCTAAGGAGCAGGCCGGCTCTCTCCAAGAGAGAGTTGTTTTTTCTTTTGGAAATCCATCAATATTATCCACTAGCACCGTAAGGGATTTCCTTTTTTTTCCTTGCATGGGAGTTTATGTCTCTCCTAGCTCCAAGTCTCAGTGCTTAGTACCTTCTAGATCAGGGCATCTCAACCTTCCCCATGCCATGACCCTTTAATATAATTCCTTATGTTGTGGTGACCCCAACCATAAAATTCATAACTGTTATTTTGCTACTGTTATGAATTGCAATATAAATATCTGGTATGCAGGATGTATTTTCATGGTTACAAATTAAACATAATTAAGGTGATTAATCACAAAACAATATGTAATTATATACTGTGAGATATTTACTTCTAATTACAAATAAATGAAATTTTGTCTTGAAGCGTGGTGGAGCATGGGTAACAGTCTTCACGCTGGGCACTCCTATGTGGACATATCTGCATGTGGATGGACCTGTCTGGAGATGTATAGAGGAGCAGTGTCTTGTTTCCTAAGACCATCAGAAATAAGTGTTTTCCGATGGTCTTTGGTGACCTCTGTGTAGGGGTCCTTTGACCTCCAAAAGGGTTGCGACCCACAGCTTGAGAACCTCTGTTCTAGACTCTAACACTTATCAACTCCCAGCCAACTGAGGTATGTGCCCAGGGTAATGCCAGTTTTAGTGGTCTTCACTAAGGTCAGTCTACACCTCAGTCAGTCAAAACCTTAATAATGGAAAGCTCCTGAAAGTTTGTTTGCCCTCTTCATGGCAATTTGGGGGTGGGGATATCAGATGTCTGCATTACGTCACCAGTTTAGCTAGTTCTCTTTCTGGTCAAAGGTATTCCTTAAATGATTGAACGTTGACTTGCCTGTTTGTAATTTGAGAAGATTGAGTCACATAGAGATATTGGCAGGAATTCAAATAACTGGAAAAGCATTTGAAAGACTTCAGCTTTTCAGAGAAGAATGACAATGTATTTTTCCATAGTAATTGCAGGAAGAGACAAATAGGAGGCTTTGGTCAGAAATAGTGTTAACTAGACCAATGGGTCTAAAATTTCATCAGTACCACACACTGAAATGAATTCCAGATGAGTCTAAGAGTTTAAAGAATGTACAAAAAAACCCCAAACCAGATTAAAGTGAAAGAGAGCTGTTGGTCCCCTGCCCCAGCCCCAAGCAATGAAGTCACAAAAACTTGATGTCACAGAAAAATAATCACAAGAGAAGGTCTCCAAGTTTGTAACCATGAAATGAAAATCTCAGACAAGGGAAATAATACAAATTAAAAGACAGAGGCTTCAAGAAATTCAAGGAAAATAGAATGAAAGTAGAATGAAAAGGAAAACAGAAATGACCACAAATATTTTAGAACCTCATAGTCCTCTGAGTCTGTTTGTAACAAACATGACCAAGTCATGGTCAATGAATCGGTTTTGAACTCATTCATTGCTGTTTCCTCCCCTGCAGAGAATGCACATTTCTATCCTGCCTCTATACTGAATCAGAATCGACCTACTCTAATAAGATCCCAGGATGCTTTGAATCTTGTTAAAATGTAGATTCCATTTCAGAGTCTCTGGGAAGGAAATGCAAATTTCCAGCAGTGGCTGAGACAGGAATGAACCAGTCTGAAACCCCACCAGAGATTTTTGTATGTGCTTTGTACCTTAGATAAAATCCCTCCGCAGGGGCAGTGATCCCCGTGGCACAGTTGGTTATGGGTGGTGCCGTGATCTGCGAAATCAGCAGTTTGAAATCACCGGTGGTTCTTCGGGAGACAGAAATGGGACATTTTTATACCTGTAAAGAGCTACAGGCTCCGAAACTTCCAGAGGCAGTTCTGCTTGCCCTGTAGAGTCATTGTCGGCAGCACTGGCTTGATGACAGCAGGTGTTAGGGGCGGCCTAGGCGATTAGAGTTACCGCCTGGGATGTTAGATCCACAGAGGACCTGTGGCCCACTTGAAACGGGGAAGAAAGTGTACTGGTTAGCACTATGGCCTTTAGAGTCTTTAGGACTGTGTTTGATTTTGAGATTCATGACGAACTAGCTGGGGAACTCTTTTCCCAACTGTAACATCAAGGATCATGATAGCATCATTATCACCATCACCATCACTACCACCACCACCACCACCACCATCATCATCATCATCATCATCATCACCACCACCACCACCATAGCATGGCCTGATATTGAATGTCAGAGACTTTTTGGAGTCTTCAAGGAACTGTAGGGGATATCCACCTTGCAGGTGGTGAGGTTAAAAATGTACTTTGGGTCCCCAATCTGTACTCCCCCTCATTTATAATGGCCTAATTTTTAAGTGTTTGGTGCCTGTTGTTGCTTCTGAGCTAGATGGCCGCTTGTTTACCTTCAAACCTTTAAGATCCCAGACACTATATCTTTTGATAACTGGGAACCATCAGCTTTCTTAACCACAATTGTTTATGTACATCTTTGTTTTCAGTGATCATATCAGGAAGATGGGCATACAATGATATGATTTTTGTTCTTTGAAGCCTGCTAACTGAGTCCATGGACACCTTCCATGTGAGTCTGCAGGGGAAGCAACGTTCCCTTACAGAAGGGTCTTGGGGAGGAGATGAGCCAGTCCGGGTACAGCGTAGCAATGATGAAATATGCAACTTTCCTCTAGTTCTTAAATGCTTCCTCCCTCCCACTATCATAATCCGAATTATACCTTACAAATCTGGTTAGACCAGAGGATGTACACTGGTACATATAGGAACCAGAAATATGGGGAATCCAGGACAGATGATCCCTTTAGGACCAGTTGTGAGAGTGGCGATACTGGGAGAGTGGAGGGGAGGTGGAGTAGAAAGGGGGAACCAATGATAAGAATCTACATATACCTTCCTCCCTGGGGTGTGGACAATAGGAAAGTGGGCAAAGGGAGACATCAAATAGTGTATGCTATGACAAAATAATATTTTATAAATTATCAAAGGTTCATGAGGGAAGGGGGAGTAGGAAGGGAGTGGAAAAAGGAGGAGATAATTCCATATGCTTAAGTAGAAAGAAAATGTTTTGAGACTGATGATGGCAACAAATGTACAAATGTGTTTTGCATACAATGGATGTAATGTATGGATGGATTGTAATAAGAGTTGTATGAGCCCCCAATAAAATGATAAAAAAAATACAATACCTAGAAATAAAGCTAACAATATACTTAAAAAAAATGAGGCCCAGTAGCCAGGGTGACACCTGTTTCCTGTCCCCTGTCCCCTGTCCTGGTTTCCT
Organism: Nesogale talazaci; assembly: GCA_004026705.1. NCBI lineage: Eukaryota > Metazoa > Chordata > Mammalia > Afrosoricida > Tenrecidae > Nesogale > Nesogale talazaci. The sequence goes on along the minus strand of PVJH01022088.1, from coordinate 32,264 downwards.
GCCTTGGTGTTACTCTCCCTAACACACCATTCCCTGGCCGTCCTGATGTACCAGGACACCGAATGACATTGAGAAGGTTGCAGGAATTTTCAGGTCCCAGTTTCTTCCCTTGGGAATATTAATTCCCATGTCCTTCTGGTTGTGATGAGGAGCACTGAAAATAAACATGAACTTGAAATTTAACATCGTATTGTCAGTTCTCCAAAATGATTAATTAATTTTGAGAGATGGTGACATGTTCAATATCACATAACTTATTGAACCAAAGAATGTCCTTGGGTACACAGTGTCTAACTATTATTAGATTGATGGCCTACTCTCATCTTAAATATGGAAAGACTGGCTGTTGCTCTGATAGACGCTGCTTGACCCAGTTCTCTCTGAGCTCCATATTCATTCCCTCTAAAATTCCCAGTCATCGCGGCCCTTTGACTTTCTGTGATAACTATCTTTTTTCCTCATTTCAAATCACTTATGACCAATTTTTTTACACATAATTTAAAGAACCAAATCTGACACCCTTCCCCCATGTAACAGTTGGCAAAAACACTAAAAATATGCTAAAACTTAATTTGATGTGTATACTTTTTTTTACCCCCTCAGAAATAATAAAAAATTATACTTGCAAAACATATAGTGTGGGTCTTGAATCAAGCAGTCAAGCTACTTCTGCCAGATGCCTCTGACAGCACCCAAGGAGGTCTGGTCTCCCGAGATTGAGCCTCTCTGTGCACGTGTAGACACAGCTACACCACACCTGTGCTCAAAGGGTAGCTTGGATATGACCTGTCCTCAATACTCAATTCCTGGTATTGAAAGGCAATCCTAAGAACTTTTGTTGGGGGGAAGGGAGAAAGGGTAGTTTGTTTCAAACAACATATTTTTGCCTCAACATTCTGATGCTGAAGCAGACCTCCTCTGGAAAGCAAGTCTGTTTCTTGTTCGGTTTCTTCCCAACCCCCTCCCACCCTAGCCATATGCTTTTCCTATCTAACTCCCATCTCTTGGATGCCATACGGTTTGGCAGAATCTTGGCATGGGGCTCGGAGATCTGAATTATGTTGGATGTAAAGTCTGACCACTCTCCTCCTGTCTGTCCAGTTTTACTTTCTGAGGTAATAGGAATACGCTCGGTAATAGGAACTTCGATTTGCTCTTTTGAGGGTTGGAATCAATTGTATCTCATTGACATTGATCTCGTTCTGATTCACACTAGGGTTTGGAACTGGTTCCTGCAGGCCTGACCTCTTGTTGTGAAATTGCATTTCCAACCCAGTATAGTAAACGTGAATCTACATTTTAAGAAGACTTCCAGGTGATTCATATGTATGTGTACCTTATTAAAATATAGATTCTATTTTTCATATAGCTGGGGTGGAAATGCAAATGTCCAATAGGGGGTTGATTCGGAATAAACTGATTTCAAGACCTGATTTAAACACTGACTTTTATTTCAAAGAACTTTATTGGGAAAGTGTTCTCAGCAGACAATCCCAACGACCTGATTCTTTTGTCGTGGTAATTTAGTGGGAACTGGATCAAGTACGAGCTGGACCATCTGCCCCTTGGATTTAATGCTTATCTTTACACATCGTTGTGTCACGATAGCGACTCCATTGGCAAATAGTTGTCCTTTAGTAATTTAATAAAGGCGGACTCCCATGTTATTACCTCCATGCTGCAGTTGTGAAAGCTCTAGAGAGACTTCAAGGTCAGCTGCCATATTATTATTATTATTACTAATTTCTGCTTTCCCATGGGATTTTCTTTTACTTTCCAGGTACAGGATCTCGCTTTCCCCTTAAGGTAACAGAGAAAACTCCTGTTCTTTGAAGGAATTTGCTCTCTGTCTTAGATCAGCCTCAGGTGTTGTGGCCAGGTACCACTCTCAGGCATGTTCCCAACCTACCCACAACCACCCAAATATTTTCTTTGATTCCTTGTACTTGCTTAACACAATGTCTTTTAACATATAATGGTTTTTACTCTTGTTGCCTTTTTAATGTGGTGAGAAGAGGGGGTTTAACTCCCTTCCTTTGTTTCTAGAGAGTCATGAGAAAAGTTGTATTGTGATTTGGGCGGGCGGAAGTTTATTGAGCAAATGGATTTTCTATTCAGCAATTCCTTCGTGACATTGATGGCAAATTACTGTTCCAAGATAGTTTATTCTTTTATATATTGCTATACATGGAATCTTTAAAAAAATTTCTTTTCGGATTTTTTAGTTATTGGTGTATAGGGATACGACTAATGATTTTATTGTATTTTTTGTATTCAGGGTTGTCTTTGTGAAGGTCCATGAAAGACATTTCTAGCTGCTGTGACCATCCCATCAGAGCTGCCGTTGAGTTGCTTCTGCCTCCTGAGTAGACAGAATCACATGAAGCACAGCTCTCTTCACAGGGTCCTCATGGCTGTGACCTTTCTGCCAGCCTTCTTTCAAGGTCTTTCTTCCTCTGGTGGAGCTCAAGCTGCCAATCTTTATGTTATTGAAGTGTGTCACTTTTTGTACCAGGACTCCCACGCAACTGATTTTTTTATGCCAACCTTACAACCTGTACATTTGTTGAATTTTCCCTTTGACTTCAGAAGTTTTCTTTTTTTGTTGTTTGCTTTTTTAAATTAAAATCATTTTATTGGGGGCGCATATATCGTTTTTCACAATACATAAATACATGTACTGTGCCAAGCACCTTCACATGCCTGCTTCCATTATCATTCTCCAAATATCCACTTTTCCACTTGAGCGCTTGATAGCAGCTTTCCATCCTTTCCCCTCTGTCCTTGTTCACCTCTCCCCTACCAACCCTCGATACTTTATAAATTATTATTGTTCTGTCATATCTTACACTGCCCCACATCTCCCGATGCCCACTTCTCTGATGCCTGTCCTCCAGATAGGAGGTTATGTGATGGAACCAAGCTGGTTCCGTCTCTCTACCCCACCTTCTCTTCACCCATCTGGTAACTCTAATCTCACCACTGGCCCTGAGGGGCTCATCTGTCTTGGGTTCCCCATATCTCCAGCTTCTGTCTCTACCAGTGTACCTTCTCCAGTCTAGCTGGATTTGTAAGGTAGAGTTGGGACCATGAGTTGGGGGGAGGAAGCCTTCAGGAACTAGAGGAAAGTTGTATGCTTCATCGCTGCCTCACTGCACCTTGACTGACCTGTCTCCTCGCAATTCCCCTGTGTGTTCAATTGCCCACAAGTGGACCTTGGGTCCCCTCCCTGCTGTCCCCCTCATTCGTAATGATGTGATTCTTGTTATTTGATGTTTGATACCTGCTCCCTTAGATCTCTCTTGATCACACAGGTTGGTGTGCTTCTTCCATGTGGGCTTTGTTGCTTCTATGCTAAACAGTCACTCGTTTATCTTCAAGCCTTTAAGACCCCAGACACTTTATCATTTGGGAGCTGGGCACTATCCATTTCCTCCACTCTGTTTGCCTCTGTACCCATTATCTTCAGCAATCATATTGGGAGGGTGGGCACATATTGATTTTATTTTTGTTCTTTGATGCCTGGTACCTGATTCTTTCAATACCTTGTGGTTGCACAGGCTAGTGTGTTTCTTTTATGGAGGGCTTTGTTGCTCCTGAGCTAGATGACTGCTTGTTTATGCTCAAGCCTTTAAGACCCCAGACACTATATCTTTGATAGCTGGGCACCATCAACTTTCTTCACACTTGTTCATGTTCCCGAATCATCAACTTTCTTCACACTTGTTCATGTTCCCGAATGTCCTCAGTGGATGCCTCATGCACACAGTGATATGTATTTTTATATTTGATGCCTGTGACCCAATTCTTTCAACACCTTGTGGTCACATTGGCTGGTGTGCTTCTTCTGTGTGGATGTGGCCACTTCTCAGTTAGATGGCCTTTTACTTCTTCCTTTTCAATTTGAGTATTCTCATCTGGTCCCCAATCTTCTTCCTAACATTTTCTCATTGAACATGATGTTAGCATGGGGTTTCCATTCAGTGGTTCTCTTGAATCTCCTCCCTTTTGGGTTGAGCTGAACTAAGTACATGCTATTCCACACTGGGTGTTGGCATAGGCTTCCTGTCAGGAGGAAAATTCAATGAAAACAGACCCTCACTTTGACTCTCTTTAGTGTGCCTAGGCTAAAAGTGGGAGATAAATGAAAGATTCTAGCCCTATTTATAACTATCTTTTAACTTTGACCATCGGCTGAAATTCTGAGACATCAGGGAAATTCTTATCAGAACATTGCATGGTAGTTTACTGAGAAAATATACTAGGGAGAAATATTTTGCTCTTGAAGAAACTTGTGTTCGCACATATGTGTCTTGGCCAGGTTCATAAAGTGACATTCCCTCACTGCTCAGTAAAACTCATGTAACTGCAGATGATTCTGTAGGCAGCCTGCGCCTCCAGTTTATTTCTCTTTTGAACCATAAGTTCTGAAGGAAAATTTGTGGGAAGCAGGACTCAAATGGACAAGCCTTTTGATGGATTAAAGCAGGTGCCTACTGTGGACCACAGGTGCAGTAAAGAAGAAAGATGTGTCTCAGACAAAAGCTGGTCCTAGTGGTGGGGAAAGGTATGCATGCCACCGGGAGACAGATCATTAGTTGAGAGGTCACTCTTCCTGCTGAGCCAAAGCCAGAAAGAATGGTGAGCCTGTGGCAAAACCCATGTGAAATTGGTTGCTACAGATTAGTAGCAAGAAAGCACAAGTGTCAGCCATCAGCAGGGGCAGCCAGGCACCATCTAGTTCCGGTCTCAAGGTCTTCAGGAGGCTGAAGTTTATGCGGTCCATTTGTCACATGGACTAATTTTTTTCATGCATCTTTGATTTTCTTCACTCTTCCATGTTCTGGATGGGGTGAGACGAATAGTTGCCTCTTAGATGGCCACTCATTGGGGAGGTGGAAGGGTGGAGATGGGGGATGGGGCTTGCTTCTTGGAAAAAGAGCCGGTGAGAGACGGGCAAAGTAGACTTTAGCTTGACCTAGAAGGGGATCTTGCCAAATTCTCCTCTCCCTTGTAAACAGAGAATCTCACTGTCCCCAATGCAAGGATTAACTCTTGACAGAAATGCTGCCCCTCCTCTTCCTTCTGGCAAGCTGGGCAGGAGAGAAACGTCCCTCTTCTAACTCAGCAATACATTCTATCGGATCTGATGCTGGCCCATTGGCTGTGACTACTTCCAATGACTGATCAGAGGGAATGAGATCACGGGGGAGGACGTGGTTGTGAGGTTACCGAGGTCTCTCTGTATGCAGACTGGGGTGTAGTTAGAGCCTGCGGGGCCTTTTCTTTGACTCTCAAGGCTGCCCCTGGAGCGGTCATTGCTTTGTCCTTCTCTTTTCATTCAGACTAACTTATCTGAGTGATGGCCCACTGTCGCCTCCTCCATGCAAGAGGCCAGCCACACAAATCCCTGCACTCACTGCCAGTGAATTGATCCTGTAAGGCAGAGTAGAACTGCCCTCGTAAATCTTTGCCAAAGCAGAAAGCCTCATTTTTCTCCCTCTGAGCTGCTTGTGGGTTCAAACTGCTGACCTGGAGGTTAGCAACCCAAAGTGTAATCCACTAGGCCACTAGCACTCCTTAGAGATCAGTTAGAATGGACAAAAGCCTAGAATCTTGGGGAGGCAGACTCAGCTCATTTCAGTAGCTAGTAAAGATCCCAGAGAGCAGTGACCTTGTACTGGCCCCTTACCTCCCAGATGTACAGAATCAGTGTTTCCCAAAGTTGCCTCACAAGGATCGTCAATGCTACTGAACTGCACCTGCAGAGATGGTTGAATGGGTATATTTTGCGGTGTATATGCAACATTTTTTAAAGTAAAAAAAAAGATTTCTCAGCTCCATGACACAAGAGGTCCTCAAAAACTGCTGGATAAGTGAACGATTGGTACTATGGCAGCCCCCGGCACAGGACCCATGGGGCAAGCAGGCAGTTAAATACTCACATCTTCTTGTGGCAGATGGCAGTGACCATGCCCGTTGTTTACTCTTCGCACACATGTAGCCCACACAATGGCCAGGGCGCCATGTTTGTGAGACTCCTCCCGATGGGCTGGGAGATGGGCGCTGTTGTCATCCCCATTCTCAGTGAGAGGATGTGTCACTTGCCCAAAGACCACAGCCAGCAGAAACAAGGGCTTTGCACTCAGGCAGTCTTTGTCACGCACTGGACCTGTCAGCTACAACTCTGGGCCATCTTTCAGGCATAGTGCGAGTTCCTGAGAGCCTTTGGCTAGAAGCATCAGGTGTAGGCCTTTGAGCCAGCGCTCTGGACACCAGCTGAGAGCCCAGGGATGGATGAGAAGGCCTGGATCAGCACAGGGGGCTGGAGGGGTGCTCCAGAGCGACCAGCTGGTCTCTGATCTGCCTTCCTGTTCGCAGCCCTGGGCTCTGTCAGTGATATATTGTTTGTGTTGATGGGTACCACATTAGACACGATAACCCTAGGATGACCTCAGAGGTCTGTCGGACTGCCCTGTTGCTCTTGCCACTGACCCTTCTTCATTTATATTTGATTCATAACTATTGACCTCTCTATTCCATTATAGCTTATCCCATTCCAGAACTTTCGTGCCCTCTTTAGTCCTCTGCTTGTACTGAAGCAGATCAATGTGTTGGAAGGAACAAACCAAGAGAACCAAGCTCACTGCCATTGAGTTGCTGTGGACTCTGACTTTGTAGGACAGGGCAGAACTGCCACTGTGAGTTTCCAAGGTTGTAACTGTCAAGGGGAGGAGAAACTCCGTCTTTCTCCCAGGAGCCACTGGTAGTTTGGAACCATTGGTGGTTTCGAGCTGCCGGTAGTTTTGAACTGCTGACCTTTGGTATCCCAGCCCCACATGTACCACCAGGGAAGGAGCATCGAACATAGACTTTGAAAACCCAAGTGTCCCCAACAATTACCACCTCAATGTCCTTTTCTGTAAAATGGGGTAATACTACTTCCTTCTCAAAGTTCTTTTGAGAGGCTTAATCTTTTGAGAAGATTAAGGAAAAAAAAATTTCCATCTCTGCCAGCTAAATTTAGAGTGTCATTTCATTCTCGCTTTCTCCAATGCGTTTTTTTTTAAATGAGTGATACATAAATTTGTAATGTGAAAAACAGCCCTTGAGATGATTTTTTAAATGCTACGATTGTTTGTATTTGGCTACATGTGCCTTTAAATTAAAATACTGCTACATTTAATCAGTGTATGATTACATTTGTGATTAGAAATTGTCTTTTTCAAAGAAAATGAATTATAAAAATTAAATGCTTTTTTTTGGGGGGGGTGTATTACTTATTATTTTCTTTTTACTTCTCTTCCTTTCCCTCTCCCTTCCAGTCCACAAAGTTTATTTCTTTTGGTATGACATTTTACCCCTGACTTTTTCTTTTTATAACAATGGTCTCATAAATATTGGTCTTTAGGTGTTTGACTAATTTTGCTCAGCATCATGATGTTTCTTCAATCATATTTTTAACACACTATGTTTTTAAAAGGGTCTGTAAAAATCTCATAGTTACAAAGACCAGGTCCAAACTTACTGGCACCCACGTATGTCACGTAGGTCAGAAGAGACTTGGATTAGAGATGGCTTTAAGGGTTGACTTTTCACAAGTAGATCACCAGGTCTTTCTCCCAAGATGAGTTGACTCGGGGCAACCCGAGAGAAGGGGAGAGCTGCCTCCTATGGATTTTTGAGACTGTCACTTAAAAAACAAGTTTTATTGGTACTCCGTCCCCATGTCATACAATTCATCAATTCACCCATCTCCGGAAGAGTTGGACAATTATCTCAACAATAATTCTAGAACATTTTCTTCTTTGGGGACTGTAACCCCTTAGGAGAGTAGAAAGCCTTGTCTTTCTAAAACCAAGCTGGCTGGCGGGTTCAAATTGCTGATTGTGTGGCTTCGAGGTGGAGGTCAACTGCCCGTCTTTCCATTTGCATCATCCTGGGACTCCAGTAGAAATGTATACATTTTAATTGGTTCATTCAGCTCAGCGTTTTAAAAGGAAGCATTCATTTTTAGTCATCAGAAAACAGGATGGTCATCAGACAGATTTTTGTTAAGCAAGATACAAACGCACAGCTTCCTCTTCGAGGGGGAGGATCTGGTTAGCGAATGTCTTCTCCACCTGGAACTTGCAGACTCTGCGAGAGGTGACCACCAGGGACGCCCAACTGAACCACAGAGCTGAAGCTGGTGGGAGGCCTGGAAAGCACCACTTTTCTTGGGGACAAGGACCAGATAAGGAAACCTTAACAACAGTGTTCCCCAAGCAGATCCGAAGGGAGGGTGGGCACCCGAGTCTGTGGACTACCCTCACGCTGGCAGCCACATGCCCATGTAGCTGCTGGACAAGCCTGTGGCGGCCCCAGCTGGCTGAGGAGGTACATCTGGAGGCCGGGACTCTAACTTGGAGCAGGCAGCACCAGGCTCCAGAGAGCTTCTCTCTGCCTGCTGCTCAGAGCGCTGCCCAGGCCCTGTCACCTGGCTGGGTGACACGGAGTGGGCCCAGGCCGTGACATCTGATGGCTTTCGCGCTCTGGGAGGACGGGGCGCAGCGTGGACAGCTGCACCTGGCTGTGGCGTGCCTGGTCTCGGATCCAGTGCATGACCTTCAGCTTCGGTCCTCACCTCGGTCCGCATCTTCTGCCACCACCTGCTTCTTCAGCTCAGTGGGGTTCCTTGCTCATTTCTGGACGGACTCAGAGGGACAGCCTTCAGTGGGTGGGCAGCAGCGGATCCTCAAAGACACTCTAGGTCGCCTAGCTTGGGGCTTAGGAGTGAAGCTGGAAGGCCAGAGACCCTTATCTCTGTGGCCCCTGATATGGCTTTGTGGGGGGTAGGGGCAGCTGGACTGGTGGGAATGGTGTGTGTGTGTGTGTGTGTGTGTGTGTGTGTAGGCCAAGTCTCTGACATCTGCAAAGGGGTCTCGGTTCTGCGGCTCAGTTAGGCTAGTGGAGAGGCCAGCTGGGGCTGCACGCTGGCCCCTAGAAGGGAAAGGGGAGGGGGGACTTCTGTGTCAGCTTGGGCCGGTTATCCCATCTTCGTCTCAGCCCGGGCGCTGCAGAATTTCCTGAGTGCCCTAACCTGCCATCCCCACCTCCCAGACAGCATATGGCCACGTCCTCGCTCAGTTTTCAGTTGGCTCCCGCGGGCTTTCCTGGGGACCCTCGTTTCCGATGTCCATTTTTAATTCGTTCTCTTTGCGCCCAGCCAGCAATCTGCACCGTGACCATCCTGCCACTAGTCCAACCCCCGGACTTCCCATCCAGGGTGCTGCCGTCTGCATCCAACTGGGCTGTGAGCCAGGCTGCCAAAAGGGGGGGTGGGAGTGTTTGAGGGGCTGTGGGGAATGGCAGGACTCCCCACTTTCCCACAGGCTGTGCTGCTGCCCCTCCCGCTGGAGAGGGGCCTTTGAAGAGTGTAGGCCTGCTCATGGGCCGAGGGCGTGGGCACTGGAGCCCTGGAAGGGCGCTGACCTCAGGGCTGGCCAGTGCTTTCTTGGCCCCAATTTCTGTTGCAGAAGCTGTGTGCCGGGCCACTTAGGCCAGACAGTTCGGGCAGCAGCACTTTCCCGGAACTGGCCGACCAGCTTCTGATAGACACGAACAAGCTCTGGGAAGACCGTGCCGAGAGTGTTGGTCAGGGAGTGGAGACCACTCGCTGCGTTAGCCACAGCAGACTTTGCTTGTCTTTCAAATGGGTGTTGTCCGAAGCACACCTGGAAGACATTGTGGTCCCGGGCCTGAATACCCTGCTTCCTTCCCGACGACGGGGAAGGACAAGCCGACCACCCAGGGAGGGCACACCGGAGCCATGTTTCACGGGAGCCACGTTCCCCGGGATCTCAGCCTCCACCATGGCCTCCTTCTGAATGCTCCACCTGTCCCTGGGGTGCTGCCTTGCCACAGGCACACGGTCGGAGGGTCCCCTAGTCGCTGACCAGAGGGGGGACTCGGAGGTTTCTGTCCATCTGTCCATCATCCACCCCAGAAGGGTGACTTTGGGTTGGACTTGGGCTGATGGAAGACCTTCACCATCGTTGTGCTCAGTAGATGATGTGCACAGGGACTCAGCCTGCCCAGAGTCTGAGTCTTATTCTCTGATGGACGTGGCAGCAGAGAGAACTGGACAATATTTGTGCTGTGTTTGTGACAACAGCTTTGTGTGTCATCAAGCTAGCTTCTTCCATGATGGCTTGACTCTTGTCCTCTCCTTGAGATGACAGACTCTGGAAAGCGTATCATTGACCACCTCCAAGATGCCAGGCTTCACAGACAAGCGTCTCAGTACCTGCCACCTGAGCAGGTGCAGCTCGCCCACGTGTACCACCCGCCCCACAAAGTCGTAGCCCCACCACCTTGCAGCAGCCCACCAAGAAGCATAGCAGATTGCAGAAGTGACATGGCCTTAGCAATCCTATACAGGCAGCAGTAGAAGCCCAAGGGGCCGACTTCCAGCTCAGGCCCAGTCCCCTCAGCAACTGTGGAGTGCACGTTGATACAACTCCATCTTGGCGAGGACAGCAGGACCATTATTATCCTTTACTTCCACCTTTCCACAAACTTTTAAAAGTCTATCTATCATCTCTATCTATCTATTATCTTCTATCTCTATAGATTCATAGGCATATGCATTACTTTAATTCAGTTTTAAACCTTATTTATTGATCTTCTGAAACCTCCTTCTGCCCACCTGTTCTTGGTTAAGCCTTCTTTGCTCTCCCTGCATGTTAAGGGAAACCTGATTTCAATCACCTGGTGGAAGAGACCCATCTGATCAGTCCTCTCCCAATCAAAGAGACCCATTCTCGCCCTTCTGAAAGAATCAGAAGGCTCTTTCCCCACTGCTCAGAGACATGGACAGGTTTCCACTGGTAAGCAGTACTATCTTTTCTAAAATTAATTATAGCAGTTCTTTCTTTTTGAGAAAGTTAATTGTCAGTCACATTAGGGAATTGTTTAATGAATTGTTAGTTGCGTTGGCCAAAAATACTTGAGGCCAAAATTAGTTGACTCCCTGGGAGATGAAGCATCTTGAAATGTGCAAGTTGGGCTTGAATACTGACACTGCTATCTCCTCCTTGAAGACTAGCCAGAGTGCTTGGGTTCCCTTACCACAAAGCACATGAATCTGTTCTCCAGGTGATCTATGACTGAGTGACTGTGCTTTGATTCACCTAGGACAGTGATTCTCAACCTGTGGGTCGAGATCCCTTTTGGAGGGGTCGCCCGATTCATAACAGCAGCAAAATCACTGTTATGAAGTAACAACGAAAATAATTTCATGTTGGGGGGGGGTGTCACCACACCCTGAGGATCTGTATTAAAGGGTCGTGACATTAGGAAAGTTGAGAACCACTGACCTAGGAGATGATTTTGACACCTGCTTTAGGATTCTGCCTTAATTCCAAATATCAGTTTTAAAAGCTTACAGATTAACATATGCATTATTTAAAAAATCCTTTTTATTGCTTTTGTTTTTCTTAGCATTTGTGTTAGGTTAAATTCGCTAGTGAAGCAAACCCACTGATGCTTACATATGTTTGTATATTAATATATTTATATAGAAAAATGACTTACATAATTGTAGACATAGGGAAGCCCAGTCCAGTTCAAGTCTGGAAGTAGGATGATGGAGTAGAGACAGCAGAGGGCATAGGTTGGTGGATGCAGAGGTCCGAAGTTGGCTGAATGAATCCCCTGTCAGTTTGCTGATGGATTCTGGGATACAACATGAGATTGAGGAACCAGACCAGGATGATGAAGCAGGGGGCACAGGCTGGTAGATGCAGAAGTCCACAGTTGGCCTAATGAATCCACTCTCTCTAGTCCACCAATGATTTCTGGGATCAGCAGGTGATGTAATAGGATATTGAGGAACCAGACACAAGATTCTGCTCTGACAGAAGACAAAGGACCACAGAAAATTTAACTCTGCTTGGTCTCTCTCTTATCCAAAAAACCTATGACACCAAGAATGTGTCAGCAGACTTTGGCAACTAATTGGTTGAGCTGTGTCCCTACCCTTATCCATGAATGTCTACTTGACATACTCTTTGACCAGCACACTATTGTTTTAACAAATCCAGTGTGAGTTTTTTTTTTTTGCGTGTCCTCTCACCTAAGTCACAAAACAAAAGTGAAGCACACTCCAAATAAGTTAATAAAAGAAAACTAGATTATTGGGTTAGGAGTTAATTCTGAATTCTGTTTTCTGGTTTACTCTTATTCCAGAAAAAGAGACACTTTCTTATTTTTAAAATTCTCCAAAGTAACTTTTTCAAAGAGCTATTCTCTCATACCTAGAAAAAAGCAACCATGACTTTTAGAAGGTTGGTTATTCAGAAGGACAAATAGATTCCATACTGGGTGTTTTCCCATATAGAATCTCATTTAATATTTATAGCAATTTTGTGTCATTTTTATCAATAGTACCAATATTTTATATGTGAGCAAATAAAGACTCCAAGTGTTTGAGGAATTTGCCCAGGGTTAGGCTGCAAGGAAATGCCTGTGACATTCCTGAAAATTTATTAGCAAGAATCATCGTTAGCTCTGAAATAAATTTCTATGGGTTTCTAGAGAGTTGAGAAGACTTCTTTAAAGTATTTAACAGCAGGGATGTTACTTGAAGGACAAAGAAGTGCCTGACCTAAGCTATGGCATTCTCCATGAACTCATATGCTTATGAAAGTTGGAAATTGAATACAGAAGACTGAAGAAGAATCGATGCATTTGAATCGTGGTGCTGAAGAAGAATATGAAAGTACCTTGGACAGCTAAAAGGACAAACCGATCTCTCCTGCAGGCTCTCACGTCAAAGCGTTCCTTAGAGGAAAGGATGGCAAGACTTTGTCTTTCATACTTTTGACATATTATCACGAGAGACCAGTCCCTAGGAAATGGTGTCATGCTTTCCCTCGAGGGGCAGCAAAGAGGAGGAAGGCCCTCAGGAAATGGATGGACACGGTGGTTGCAACAATGGACTGAAGTATGGGAACAACGGTGAGGATGGCGCTGTGTTTTGTTGTGCATAGGGTCTCTATGGATTGGAATGGACTAGATGAAATCGAACAACAGCAGCAGCAGCACATGATTACTTTTAGTACTGAAAATGATACAAATATCGCTAACATGCAGGCAAATTTCAGGTGTAAGAGTAAAGGTTTTCATAGTCAGGAAACACACTGAGGAGCTATGTGACCTTGGGTAAGTGACTGCTCTTTTCAAAAACTCAGACTCAGAGAAATATAGACAAAAGAACCCAGCTCACTCTTTAGAGTGGTTTGTGAATGTGAATAATATTACAGATTTAAAGGCTAGTGCTAAAAAATTTGAAATATTTTTCCTCCCACTCATATTTTGAACACCTACCATTTTTCTTTAAGACATCCTCCCCTCCCTAACCCCCCCCCCCCCACTCCTCACTATCGTGACCCCAGCCCTGCCTTTCAGTTCTGGCTAAAGAGAATATGTACACAGGTACAGATAAAAGTTCATGACACGGGCTGAGCCCCGGTGGCGTAGTGGTTGTGCACGGGACTGTGGCTCACTGGGATGGAGGTTCAATTCCAGCTCCACAGGAGCAAAGGCTGGGCCTCCTACTCCCACCAATGATGCTGAAAAACAAAACAAAACAAAAAAGCTCATGGCACATGGAATTTAGGTTAGATAAACCCTGTGGAACAGAAATGGGTGTTATGATACCAGGAGAGTGGGGAAAAAGGGGAGAAATGGGGAACTTATTACAATGATGGATGCATAGCCTCCGCAGCTCCCTGAAATGGATGGATGACAGAAACGTGGGTTATGAGAGACTGCAGTCAATGTGAGATAGGAAAACAATAATTTATAATTTATCAAGGGATCACCATGGTGGGAAGGGGTGTAGGGAGGGGAAAAAGAGAAACTGATACCAAGAGCTCAAATAGAAAGTAAATGTTTAGAAAATGATGATGCCAACATATGTACAAATATGCTTGATACAATTGGTGCATGGAATGTCATAAGAGCTGTGAGAGCCCCCAATAAAATGATTTATATATAAAAAGAATATATATCATTTAACCCTGTTATTATATATGAGGGCAAGTAAAAAAACATTGCTACAACATCATACAAACCTTTATCAAACAAAAATACCAAGATATGAAGCTATCCTTCCTTGACAAGTCTTCCAGCTAGGTCTATATACTTCTGAAGGAAGTATTTTCATCTGTCTAACCTGTGCTCTTCAATTTACACTATATCAAAACAGCAGTGTTAGCCTTCTCAGGGGCATTGGGCTGAGTTCCTGTTAAACGTTCTTTGAGTTTGGGGAACAGAAAGAAACCTGGAGGGGCAAGTTAGGTCTACAGAGCAGATAAAGGTTTTCCAGTGAAATGCTCATAGATTAATCCTTGATACACTCAAAGAATGAGCAGGTGCATTTTTATGATGGAAAAAGAAATCTTTGGTGTAAATTTCCTGATCATTTTCTTACCAACACAGTTTTCAGATTCCTTAAAACTTCTTCCAGAGGAAGTCACTGTTTTGGATTGGACCTTTTTTTTTTTTTTTGAAAGTAACATAAAGAGATAAGACTAAGACATGTAAAACTGAGATGACTTGTCTGTAGCTATTTTGAAACATAGCAAAGACATGTTGAAACAAGCTTTTCAAAAAAAAGTATTAACCCATACATGTTTGAACTAGAATTCCAGCAACAATACTTTCTGACTTACCCTGATTTTCTGTGTAAACCATAAGCCTTTTGCCAGTCCTTTCCAATGACTATAAGATTCTAATGACAGTGAGATTCTTCATTGTAATATTTAGAGACATGATACCTAATTTACTGAGTGTTTTATATGGCCTTTCTCCTTTAATTCTCACTACAACTTTACGCAGAATACATTCTCATTTAAAATTTATAGATGAGGAGCTGACATAGAGAGGAAAGTCATTGCCCAAGGACATTCGTAGTCGATGGTAGAGAGGGAATCTCTTTCTGTACATAACTGTCCTCAGATAACCACTTGTTCATTTCCACCCCCACATCTGTAGTAGTGCGTTCCCGGAGTATTGATGTGGCTTCTCTAGTTTTCCTGAGCCCACAACCTTAAAGAGCCCCGGTAGCATAGTGGTTGAAACACTTGGCTGCAGATCAAATGGTTGACACTATGAACATACCAGTTCTTCCTCAGGAGAGATAGACGACAGTCTGTTTCTGTAAAGATTTTTAGCTTTGGGACCCCTATCCTATCCTTGAGGATTGTTCTGAGCTGAGATGGATTAGATGACAATAGTTTTGGTTCAGACTACCAATGCTGCTGGTGGTGGATGGGCATCATGAGCATCTTCAAAGGAGGAACTGGGTTTAAAATAACATTCTGGAGTTCACAATTGCAGTGAGAGTTATCTTGAAGTGTTTGCTCTTATAAGGATACTCTAGTCCAACGGTTCTCAACTTGTGGGTCACAACCCTTTTGGGGTTCAAATGATCCCTTCACAGAGGCCGCCTGATTTATAACAGTAGAAAAATGTCAGTTATGAAATAGCAACTAAAATAATTTAATGGTTGGGGGTGGTCACCACAACATGAGGAACTGTATTAAAGGGTTACAGCATAAGGAAGGTTGAGAACCACTGCCCTGTTAGTCTCTTCAGCAGTCATTCATTCACATCAGAGGTGTTAGTATAATTGTCCACCTGATTATATAATGGTAGGACCATATCTGATTTCTTTATCAGTATCTCCAGTACCTGCGCAATGTCTTCCTGATAGTAATAGGAACTTAGTACATGTATGAAATGAATGGATGAATTCAGTTTGGCAACCAAGGTTTTAAAGTTTTGTAACCTTTTTTTGTAAATGCTAAACTTGCTTGACTACTTTACCCTTTCAGATGTAAGCGATTCAAGCAATTCAACATTTATGTGTGTGTGTCCTGTGTGTGTGTGTGTGTGTGTGTGTGTGTATGTGTGTGTATGAGGGAGTACCCCCTGAAAAAAACCCCTGGAAAACCTCTGTTGGGCAGAGCTTTTGTACACATTTCCCCTGCTGTTTCCAAGTAACTCTCTCTGTGTTAGTGCACCCAGTACCATCACTTGGGAACGTTCTCTCTGGATCGTGAATTTTTTCATAAAAGCAGTTTCACTCCAATTTAGTTTTTTTGTGATGGTCTATGTCATAGAACAGCATGCAGCTGTGAGAATTTGTTTCCTGCTTGGGAAATACATCACTCTTGCGATGTTGAATGTAGCTTACCAGGACAGTGTTATGGGGAAAAGCGCAAGTGTACAAGTGGCTTTCATGTTTCAAAAACATTTTGATTGATGACAAACTTCATTCTGGATGTTTGTCAACTTCCTGATGAGATGAAAATGTTGACCCATGATGCATTTGGAGTTTATTTTACTCGGCCATCCTATTAATCAAGCTTTCTATTAGAGGGTCTGAAAAAATTGCTTAACAGTGTGCAACAAAAAAAGGCCTTCTTTGTGGCAGATAGGAGACTGGTTTTGTCACCAGTGTGCCACCTTTTGGCAGAAAGCCAGCATACCTTTCTTGCCCCAGGCGCCTTACTCACCTGACCTTGCTCCATGTGACTTCTTTTTGTGTCTGTGAATGAAGAGGGACATGAAAGGACAGCATTTGACCATGTAGAAGTGGTGAAGAAAAAAACGAGGGGGGATTCTGTTAGCCATCCAAACAGATGAGTTTGAAAAATGTTTCCAAGCATAGAATCACAGATTTGACAAATGCATTAAGTGAAATGGTGAGTACTTTGAAAGTGATAAGGTTACATATATACATACACATATATAATAAAATATAGATCTTTGAAAAATATTACAGGTTTTTTTTGGGGGGGGTGGGAGAACCCCCTTGTATGTGCTGCTATGTTCTAAACACTGGGTGATGGCTCTGTCTCTTTCTCCATAGAGGCTCCCTGAATAGCTTGGTCCATTTCTTCCACCCCTTTCAGGTTTCTAAGTGCAGAACTCACAAGAACCTACCCATATCACAGGCACTTCATCACCATTAATGGTGCATTGCATTTCAACCCCCATTCCCCCAGGTGCTGGGGGCTTTAAGTTTCGGTTCTGTGGGAATCTGGGTCAGGGTGTCAGGACTCAGCCATGCAGAGTGAGATCAAAACTAGTTTGCTTTTATCTCACTATAGTTTTCCGTCAAGACATGTAGCGAATGAAACATGCAGACTCAGGCCCCACACTATCTGCATTGAAATCCTAGATCCAGCACTTACTTTTTGTGTGACCTTGGTTCAGCCACTAACATGCTTCATGCCTCAGAATTCTCTTTTGCAAAATGAGGGCAGTAAGGATCATTGCATAATGTCTCCATGCAAATGGCACAGGGTCTGACCGACTTCCTCTGGCTAGACAAGGGGCAGGAGAATTCAACTCCACACCAGACCAAGGAAGATGTCTATGAGTCAGAGGTCAGACATCCGCCCACCGTCCCACCTCCTTCACCCTCCCTGGACACCAACTCTCTCTCCAACAGTACTCCACTTCTCTCCTGGGCGCCCACATCTGTTGCAGTGGCCACATAGAACTCACACGGGAGTTATGATCATGGAGACTTATGACAGAATAGTCATGTGTTGGGCTGTTAACTGCAAGGTCAGTAATTCATAACTACCATCTCCCCCGAGGGAGCAAGACAAGGCTCTCTACTTCCATAAAGAGTTATAGACTGGAAATCCCAAAGGGATAGTTCTGCTCCATCCTACAGGGTTGTTATGACTCAGAATTGACACGGTTGCAGTTAATCATTAGGGAAATTAACAGGTTACAAATTAGGATGGGAAAGTATTAAGGGTACAGTTCTTGTGTCAACAGTGCCTCTTCCCGGCAGTGTTGGTAATCAACCCCTCTCTGGCCCTCAGTCTTTTAGCCATGAACCTCTTGGCCCTTGCCTTCTCAGGCAATTGCTACAAAGCTCCTTCAGGGTGGACAAATGCTTAAAATGTACCCTACTCTGCAAGTCAGCCTCCTGCCCGAAGGCCCTCATGTCCTTGGGTTGGGACTCACCCCTTGGTCTCATATTGCCACATATGAGACCCCTTCTCCACTCAGTGATCTCGACCACACTCTACTGTTACCATTTCTTTCCATTGCCTGTGGGATTCACTTTCCTGCTTTTGAGATGGCTTGCTCCAAAGGAGTGACAAAACCCACCAATCCCCTCAGGAATGCGATCCACACCTTATTTTCAAGCCCCCCCGCCCCCAGTCATTTGTTGGAGTTACAAAGACTAAGGATAGCAGAGGGACGCCAAGTGATTTAACTTTATCCTTGAAACTGTGTCTGGTATATAGGTACCAGATGTCTAGGGCTCTGTGAAACTTCTAGATCACTTTGTCCCCAGAGCTTCTGCATAAGGGGGGGAGGGGACAGAGAAAAACCTTCTTTTCTTCTATGATGGATCATTACTGTAAATAAATGTGTGTGTGTTTGTGTGTGTGTGTTCCTTTTAGGGTAATTTACATGAGAACAGTTTGGAAAGGAGTCAGGGAGATTGATCAAGGGGTCACATGGCACAGGAACATTATAAAGAGGTCTCTTCAAGAGAGACTTACATTGTATCTCGGGAGCACAGATTATGGTCTCTGGCTGACGAGCATGCTAGACCAGCTCTTTCCTGTCCTGAGCTGTGTGACCTCAGGAGCATTACTCAGCCTCTCTCTGTCTTAGAGCCCTCCTCTGTGACGCAGAGACAAGCTCTCTCCTTTACCCACCGGTAAGCATTTAATCAGTGTGGGCAAGGTGCCCAGCACAGACCCAAGTTCACAATGGGGGCACAGCATTATTTCCTCTTTCCTCTGCCCTTGTCTAAGAGAAGCCAGAAGACCCAGCTGATGGCTGGTTTAGTCAAAGAAATGATTCCTATAGAAAAGGAGAAAAACCTCTCCATATAATAATTGGAAATTAATCACCAGCATATGTTTGTGTTTTTTCCCCCTGGGGTCTCCCCCACCCCCCTCGCTAACCTGGCACAGTTTCATCATAGCCTTTGTTAGACTCACATGCAGAGGGCCTCTCAAAGTTGAGGTGGAGATTTTAGACAGACAGGAAGTGGGCTTACTAACCAGCTGCAGGGTCACGACCCCAGATGTGAGGAGAACAGGCATCCACAGAAGGAGAGGGCGCCAAGGCTTGGCACGTGCACCTTGCGGCCCGTCTGGTCCCCACCGTCCAGTCTAGCCCTGACGCTTATAACGCGGTGCCCAAACAGACGGAGTGAGGCTGAGGGATGGTCCTGCTCCCCGCACCCCCCACCCCCCATCGCAAGCCTGCTCCCGCTTCCTCGGGGTCTCCTCCCTCTGTCTTCTCTTATTGTCCCTTCCATTTCACGTCACTATCACCCCTGCGATGGTTAGTGTTACCTGGGACCAAATGAAAAGATAAAAAGGTTCCAGAATTTATGGAGCGCTGACTCTGCGCTAGGCGCTTGCGCTGTCTCATAGCCCCGATAACCATCGCCCTGCTGCTCTTGAGCGGGTCTCATCATTCCAGTTTCACTGATGAAGGAACTTAGGTTCAGAGATGTTAGGTCACTTCCAAGTTTATGGACTTAAAAATGGTGGCACCGGGGCCGGAGTGTGTGTGTGTGCTCGAGTCTGTTGACATGCAGAGCACCTAGCTTTCCAGTGGATGATGAGCCACTGGCTAGAATACAAACCAACAGTGCCCTCAGCTTTCTCTTTGTGGCCTCTCACAGATGACCTCATTTTGGAGTTTGAGCTGAAATGATGGCTCTGACACTAACCGGTGTCCTCCCTCTAGTGGCAGAGTGTGGTTTGGCACAACTTTAGCTTTAGCCTGGGGACACAGACAAACAAGAAAGAGGCAGAATTTTTTTTTTTTTTTTAAAGTACAGTTTTGTTTAGAGACCTACTGTGGAGACTTTCTTAATTGAATGCAGACCTGAGGGAAACTTTCTATTGCAAAGTTAGTGACCCTGGGAGCGGGGATGATAGCCCTTGTTTAACGCAGTATATGTGAGGGTCCCAGGTCCTTAAGGGATACATATGCATTAGGCGATTAACCTGCAGGTTGGCAGTCCAAAACCACACAGCGAAAGACAGTCTTGCCAATCTGCTTTGTAAAGATTATAACCCAGAAAACACTATGTGGCTCAGTTCGCCTCCGGAACACACGGGGCGCCATGAGTTGGAAGGGGCACCAAGGTATTAGTGAGCGAGGCACAGGGCATTGCTCTTTTTACAGAGCTAGCCCTAAGCTTTCCCAAGAGGCTCTTCGTTTTGCTTTTGTTTTTGTGTTTCCTTGGGCGATCTTCCCAACGTCCTTGGAATGACTTCCCGTTGGGCGGAGCTGAGAAGCAGAGAGGTTGTGTGGTTTTACACGGCTGCCCAGTCACACAGCTGTCCCTGTGCCCTGGGCTTCTGCTGCCTCCACGACCCCATGGACTTTCCCTTATGGAATAGGATCTACGTCATGGCGGATGAGGGGCCTGGAGGGGATGTGTGGATTCAGTGATCATATCAGATAGCTATAGCTTTGATAACCTGTCCGTCTTTCTCTGATCCAGTGATTCTTAACCCTTTCATTAGGGTCACCTGATCCAGAACAGTAGCAAAATTACATTTATGAAGTAGCAAAAAAAAAAAAATCTTACGGTTGGTGGGGGAGGGGGGGTCACCACAACACGAGGAACTGTATGAAAGGGCAGCAGCATTAGAAGGTTGAGAACTGCTGCCCCCATCAAAGCCCAAACCCATTGCCATCCATCAAGGGATCTACAGTGACCATTTAGGCTTGCCCAGGGCTGCTGCGAGGGCTTCTCATTGGCCAGCAGTGGAACACAGACTCTCTGTGTCACCGGGGTTCCTCCACAGCCCCCAGGCAGATTATAGTGCAAAACACACATTCTATTGTCTCTTTGCTGGAAAACCCTTCTTTCTCCCCAAGACTCTCAGGATGCAATCCACACTCCTTATGCCTGGCAGGCAGAATGTTTCACCCTCTGAACCTGTGCTTATTTTGTCAGTTGAGCCCTTGCCCCTTCACTCCTGGCACCTTGGGAAATGACTAATATGCTTCCATCACATACTGTGTCACCTCCTCCCTCTGGAGCAATTTCACTCACCTTCCCTTTCCAGGTGAGACTTCCTCTCCTCCTTGGAGGATCACAGAATTCCACGGGCTGTAACTCTATAATCTGGTCACTTTACCTGTACACCCCCCACCCCCAGCCTCTCCTTACACTGGGTATTCTTCTGCACATGTAGAAGAATGTGCATGGAGGGTCATTTTACTTTCAGTATCTCTCTCCTGCTGAACTATCGTTCCCAGTTTAAGTTATTGTTGGGGTCCCCGTGCCTAGCACAGGTTGCAGCATGTAGTGAGTAGACTCCCTGCTGCTGAGTGCTCAGGAAAGGGTTAAAGGACGGCCACTGGGTATTTGTGGGCAGGTTGAACACAAACCTAAGGGGTTCAAGAGTTAGGGATGCTTGATAATTTGTAAAGAAAATCCATTGCAAGTCTGAATTCAAATGCTCTCGACTGTGATTTGGAACAAGGTGTGTGTGTGTGTGTGTGTGTGTGTGTGTGTGTATGTAAGTACTTTTAGGACGGGGGGGGGGTGTTGAAATAAGGGCCAACTTGGTTATCTGAGGATTTTCTTATGCCATACTTTTAGAAACTCCTTGGAACATGAGGAAAAAGAGGATTTTGTGGCTTAGTCAGATTGACCAGATTTTAACATTGTTTACCATGTACATCATTCACAAGGGGTGGGGTGGGGGGGAGGAAGAGGGGAATAGAGGGTGTATATTCCCTTCGTTCTTCCACCATTCCCTAGCTTGTGCATTCTTTCCAAAAATCGGGACTGTTTTTAAAATGCTGTGGGACATGGGAAAGTTTAAAATCAGGACTGTCCCGCCAAAAGCAGACGTCTGGTCTCTTTATTCTTGGAGGACATAGGCTGTGGAACGTCTCAGCTGTTTGTAGCACAAGCGTGAGTGAACTGGCTACTTCCAGAGTGGGTGGGAGGAGAGAGTTCCAGATAGTCCTTCCTCTGGTGCTACTTCAGTCTCACCTGTCTTGCTGCGAGTCCATGAAAATCCCACTTTCTTGAGGTACTTTAAGCACCATCTGAAAAATCTTCTCTGTAAAAGTTGGCATCACTCTAAAACTCTTTCCCATCCTCCTTGGCAAATAACCTTTCAATATCTGCTCAAATCTAGTGGGTTCAGCCCACCAGTTGCTAACAGAGTCAAACATTGTCCTAAAAACTGCCTCCTTTACTACCTCATGTGCTAGTCTTTGGGCATGCGGAGCATAGAACCTTTTCTTCTCCCTCCTAGAACTATGTGTTCCCCTTTGCTTGTGGGCATAGCTAATGGCTGCCCCTAAGCCATCTCTTAGCGGGCTTGGAGGCCTGCCTGCAGTGCGGGCTACATGCAGCTGTCACTGTGAGTGGGAAATGGAACGGACCGTGTGCCAGGCACATGTCAATCTGACTCTCTCCATCACTGCCTCTGGTGGGAGATGGTCAAGGCTAGGAGCAAGTGCTTATTATAAACTGTGATACCAGGCATTAAACACAACCCATGCTTCCTAAATCATAAAAATCAATGGCTTCATTTTCTGTGTTGGTTGCCAATGTCTGTCCATATACAGAGCTCATTTTTTTATAGTTATACTGATAAAGTGGATCTGATTTCATGTTGTGTTTTCACTGCTGAATGATTATAATGATTTCTCGTGCCAGTTTAAAGTGTCCTGGATGATTTGAATGGCCAAAGAACATCTCTTTGAGTGGAAGCACAATGATTTATTTACTCATCTAGTCTTTAACGTTGGGCAGGTTAGTTGTTTCCAGGGTTTAGGGACTAATTGCAGCTAAGTGAAATCCTTTCTCGGTACCCAGGTGGTCGGCAGCAGCTGCCAGGAGCCTGGTCGGGTCCTGAGTCCACTGTGACAAAGGGCCATCGTCAGTTGGCTTGCTTCTATCTTCAAATGGAGCTGCTCCTGGAGCTCACTTTTCAGCCCCAGAGAAGACAGGTCTAGGAAGGGAGTGATAAGTGGGGGATCCGCAGGCTCTTCAGAACCATCCAGTGCCTGCAGCCTTGGTCCCAAAACTAGTTCGGAAGGCTGGGAGGGGCAGGAAAACTGGGTGGATGGAAATGAGGAGCCCCAAGTGGAAATAGGGAGACTGCCAACATGGTCATAGCAATGGAGTCACTGACCAATTTATGTGTGTAAATTTCTTTTCCTTGTAGAAATTCATTTGTTTTATAGGTTTCTACCTTGAACCGCATTAAAAGAATATCTATCTATCTATATCTATATGTATATCTATATATATATATGAGAAAAAAAGAAAGGAAAGAAAAGGAATGGGACCCAGAACCTACCTTGGTGCTTGACGAAGGAGCCATTCTGGATAAAAAGGGCAGAGGCCTAGGGAAGATGGTTCAGTGTTACCGGCAAGGTGAGGAAGAAGTGGGAGAAGGGATGGCACAACGCAGGGAGTGGGGTCAAGGGCATGCCAGGCAGCAGCAGCGTGTGACCTGTTGGCTGTCAAAATGGAGGGGCCACTATGCAAACTTTCACGCAATTCACCATGAAGCCTTGTGTAAGAAGTCCATTGATTTGAACACACTGAAAGATCAGAAGAGTCTGGCTGCCCTCAGCCTGAAACACCTACTGCTGCAAGGGGAAAGTGGGAGCCTCTTTGCTCTGACCCTCACTTCCCTTAGGAGGACTCTCCTGCTGTGTCTCCTCTTCTCTGACATTCTGACTGTGCTTTCTGTGGGGACCTCCTTGGTGGCCATGCAGAACCTTCTTCAGAAACGAAGGGCTTGCTTTACTCCTTTTGGGAAAGCTGCCTGCCTACATGGTTGCAAGGATTCTGTTGAAGACCGTCTCTTTGTCAAGGTCATGGCCTCTTCCCTACTGCATTGCCTTGTGGGGGTCCATTCTACCCCATTGCCCCTGCTCTCCTTTATCCTTCTTACTCTTGTCCATAGTGCAGTCAGTAAGGACCATTCTAAAGCACATAGAAAGTTCATGTCTTGCTCTTAACTCAAACTCTTCAAGGACTTCCTGTAAACTATAGAACAAGACTAGACTCTTTAGCAAGACTTTGGAGGACTTCTGGGGCTGGGACCCACCTATCTTTGCAGCTTCAATACCTGAGACACTAGAATGCCTCCCATTTCCTCCATTCTGTGTCTGCTCTCAAGCTCCCAAGCTGTTGCCAAAGCTACTCTATGAATGCCATCCTCAATTCCTCTGCACCTCCTTAACTCTTGCTCATCCTTCAAGGACACCTGTTATCAACCTCCTTAGCAGTCCTTTCTCTAAACTTTCAGGTAAGGCTAAGAGCCCCTCCTAGATATTCTCAGACCTCTCACCATCATGCGTACCCCTTACTTGTTTATTATTGAAAACCTGGCGAACCTTTTCTGGCTCGTCCAGGGCATGGTGAATCTCTTGAAGGCAGGGACCAAGACATATTCACAGTGTTTCCTGTGCTCAATTAGTGCCTGTGCTCAGTTAGTAAAGGGCCCAGACTAAGAATCCTGATTTATTCTGCTACAGTGAGAGGCACAGTAGCAACTTCAAGTTTAATCTCACCCAAGTTGGATATTATGAATGTTTGATTCCCTACATTATCTTCATTACATTAAAAAAAGAGAAAGAAACTGCTTGAACATTTCCTCCCATGTGTTGCTGCCTCATCTTATGTCTTCTTGCATGGATCATGTACTCTGTTCCCTTCCACTTTGGGTGATAACCTTTAGTCTCATGTCTGTTGTTTGACTTAAAATGATCCGATGGGCTCGAATATGGCTTGTTAACTGGCTGGAATATGTGTGGGATTGTGAAAAGTGAGGTCCCTCTATACTATATAACCACTCCAGTGGTCTCAACCTTCCTAATGCCACACCCCTTCAGTACAGTTCCTCATGCTGTGGTGACCTCCTCCCCCCAACCATAAAATTCTTTTTTTGCTACTTCATCACTGAGGCAGTAACACATGGGAGGCAATGTTCAAACAGGTTGAGAACCACTGTTCACTAGAGTCCCTGGGTAGTGCAAACAGTTAACACCTTCATCTAGCTGAAAGGTGGGAAGTTCAGACACACTGGAGTCATCTCAGAAGAACGGTCTTGGGGACCAAGAGGATCAGCCAGTCCCCACTCTCTGGAGCACGATTCTACTCTGACACCCATAAGGTAACCTTGAGTTGGAATAACCAC